>CM022755.1:7423002-7668002 GCA_012411365.1 Ameiurus melas | reverse complement strand
TACAATCAACTGGCAGTGGAAACAACATCAAAATGCTGTTAGTGCAGAAGTGCTCAAATGAAGGGATTTAGTTGGGGACATGCATGCAGACTCGCCAGGTATGTGCATTTATAGTTGTAATATGCCATTTTAGTTTGCTATAGAAATGTACTGTTAGAAATGACTACAATGTTTAATTCCAAGCACTAATAACCAATTGCTAATATGACAAACTGTTTAAGACACAGTGCCAAGTATGGAACAAACTAACCGATGGACCTCAGAGCAAACAAGATCATGGACATTCAGCTCATTCAGGTAAAGTTGTAGTGATTTGTTTATTAATGTTTGAGTATTATTAAGTACATAAATATTGAATGAGAGGAAATCAGTTCACAACTTAGTCTTTTAAACCAGTCTTGCTTTAAGTGTTATAAGTAGGTTGATCTGATTTTTCAGAACAAACTGTCAGAAGCGGTCAGAAACTGTGAGCACGGTGTCTGAGCCTGCCTGAGCCATATATATGTGTGTGTGTGTGTGTGTTATATCTATGAAGGGCTTGAATAATTTTGTGTGTGTATTTAATGACATACAAACATTTCTCTGTACCCTTTTTTTTGGAACAATGTTTGCAAACCTAAAAGTGTTCTTATCTACTGACACAGAAATGACATCAGACATAAACATTCAAGATACAATTTATATTTAAAAAAAAGAACTAAATGGCTTTTACACAGTGCTGTATATTTGTAAAGCTTTTTATGCGTTGTTTCGACACTTGTGGATATTTTAGAAAAATCACAGATCTAAGTTATCTCCAAAACACTTAAGACTGTAATCTAACACAAATCATTATTCTGATATCTTTTGTACTTTTTGTCAAAAAATAGTACTTCAATTTTTATGTATTATGCAGTAGCTACCAAAAAAATTCAAGTGAAAACCAAATAGCTAATTAGTGCACACAGCTATTGAAAATGGAACATGTGACTGTGACTCATGTTCAAAAGTCATTATCATATGCCTCTTATCAAATAGACATCAACTGTTTCTGTAGGATTTCTTTGACATCTTCTTGGTTTCATCTGACTGCTGAAGCCACGGACAAGAAAGAGCTTACAAAGCATGTAAGGGATCTCACTGAGGGCTACAAAAGAGTTTCCAAACTGTGAAACATGGTGGTGGCAGCATCATGCTATGGGGCTGCTTCTTTTCAGCTGGGACTTGGTAAAGATAAAGTAAATCGTGGATAGGCAGCTGAAAATGACAAAAACGTTTCACCTTCCAGCACGATAATAGCTCAAAGCAAAACAATCAACGAGTCAAAAATGCCAACAAAGAAATGGCTTCAGAACATTTCGAACTGAACATTTTGAAATGGCCATGATCTAAATCCTATGGAAAACTGTGGAATGACTTGAAGACGGCTATGCACAGGAGATCCCCATGCAACTTGATCAATCTTTTAAATAATGCATACATGCATTGGTTTATTTTTGAGACCAACTTCCAACTTCCAGCTAATCAACATCAATGCGTGCGTGTGTGTGTGTGAGTGGGGGGTGGATGCGGTCTCATGGGCGGGTCATTCATACAGTGGGATTTTGCAGGAATGTTCCCAGGAAAGGAATTCACGCGGATCCCGTGCGCGTCTTTGCGCGCGTATCTATCACCCAATTGGTTAGAGCGAAATCTCCTCGAGCGCGTCACGGCGACGCTTAAAGCCCCTCGCGAGCGCGCCTTCGTCCTTCATTCATTCACCTGCTTCGCGATGGTTTCGGAGTGACAAGCGGCATGGCGGGGGTCACCGTCATTTACGGCTGCCGCGACTGTTTTATATCCAATTCCACTGCAAGTTCCGCGCATATCCGCGTCGACGAGGACGATGAACTTCTGAAATACATTTGGAGTGAATACTTGCATCCGAAGCAGTATGAGTGGGTCCTGATAATAGGATACATCATTGTCTTCCTGTGCTCGCTGGTCGGAAACACATTAGGTAAGTTTCCAATCAAACCTGGGAACTGATCCTTGGATCTACTGTCTTTCATTTCATCTTGGATTAAAAGGCAGTGTACATCTGCGCCAACTGTGTACTTAATCGAACTTAAAGTTGATTAAATGGACAGTGTGAACGGTGTAAATATTTTTGCTTCTGGCATTCATCAGAACCGTAGAATTTGGAAACTATTCAAATTGGTTTCATTCCCATAATCATGGGCAGTGAAATTTCTGTCTGTACATTCTATCATATATCTGGCAGAAATCCTTCTACACAACACTGCAGACAATTGTGTTCTGTAGTGCTGTGTGTGTGTGTGTGTGTGTGTGTCTGTGTGAGAGAGAGAGAGTGTGAGTGTGTATTGGGTTTGGTGGGTGTAGTTGTGAAGATATCTGACATTTCGGCGGACCCCTGTGAGAAACGATTTCAATATTATGCCACTATTATTGTGCCTTTGCTGATGTTTTTCAGTCCACATTGCATTGTTTTATCTCTGTCATTCTGGTACGAAACCACATTGGATGAAAGTGCAGTGATGTAAGTACACATCAGCCACATCTGGTCGCCTGTAGAAGCCACTCTTTTCTGCACTTAGTTGTGTGTCCTAAGAGTATTGAGCTGGACCAGTGTGATGCGTCTCATCTCTTCTGCACGTTTATATCTTCGGTGCTGTAAACTGTTGCTTCGATTATCGCATGTCCACATGATACAGATGTTAATCAAAGTGGACTTTCTGTGTTTTAAGCTCATAGTCATTGGAATGTAAAGTCAACATGACAACAGCAACAAATACAAATGAGTCCCTGTTCTAATACTTACTGCATTGTATATATTTGATCTTGAAGGATTATTTTGGAGGATATTCTTCCTTAATAGTTTAAGAGGCAGCAGAAGAACTGTTGATGTTTTTTTTTTAGCTACCTACGCCATGTTAATTTACAATACCCTTGAATAAACTATATTGTTATGTGTAAAATTTTGTTGGACCTTGTGGGTACATGCACTGATCCAATTAGTAAATGCACTATACCATATTTGCCTGGATACTACATAATATTTTAAAATGCTATACTGTTTTTTTTGGTGTAATATGTTTTGAAGGGAGTTTAGTGGACATATGATGATATGTTCTAGATCATATTTTATAATCACTGGCACAGGAACCGCATATCAAATTTATTAAATAATGTAATTTACTGAATTTTGAATAAATTAACTGTCAGCTATAATACAATGCAAACACCACCTGGAAAAAATGTAATGTAATTGTAATTGGACATGCAATTGCAAATGGAAAATAAATAAATAAATGCTTTAGTGCTTTATTTGATATGCGTACACTCATCACAGCACCATTCCCGCTATTCATTTAGGTTATTTGCAAATCCATTATCAGGCTCGCATTATAATTAGATTAGTAAGTGCTAAGGGTGTTATTATAAGAGCATTTTACAAAGCATGTTCATTTCAATTTCACCTTTTTATGTTGTGATCCCCATGTAAACATTTGCTGAAATGAACAAATTGGTTTAACAAGTGTGTATTTTAGTAAATTAAATATACGTGTTCCCAGACATATCGTGAGCCGAGCTTTCACCATGTGAATTGTCATGTGTGGGGTTGAGCCTTATTGATTTGAGTGAAAACCTGGAACCATCTTTCATCAACTGCTCCAGATTACTGATCCTCTAATTCTATGTGATTAAGGAACAAATGGCAAATGGATGAGATATACACCTTGTCCTGGTTCCATGTTGAGACATGGGTTTGACATTATATTCTGTTTCATCAGCCTGCTTCTTTCAGTCTTCGTTGAAAGATGCACTAAGAGTAGCAGTATGGCATGAAATACCTAGTAATCTATATGTAGATCAGATGCAGCTGCTGTGACTGACTCTACGTATTGTAATTGACTTACATTTGTAATGTGGAATTTTCTTTAAAAGCAAAAAGGGAAATAATTATGGACAGAATCTTCTGTTGGAGAGTGTTCAGTGGTCACCAACCCTCTGCCTTGAGCTCTATCTTCCTGCAGGTTTCATCTCCAACCAAAATCTAACACACATGTTTTAGTTGATCAAGAACCTCCTAAGGCAGTTATTAGATGGGTAGGTGGGCACAATTATGGTTGGAGCTAAAGTCTTCAGGAAGGTAGATCTCCAGAAACTGGGTTGGTGACCATTGCTGTATATTGTAATCACTATGGTCCATATTAAAAAAAACAAAACAAAAAAAAAAACAACAATTAAATAAATAAGGTGGGGGGAGGGGGTAGCCTTGTGATGGAGTTTAAGTGTCTGGGTTGCGTCTGGGTCAGAAGCAGCAGGTCAATACCATTCATTTTTATGTCACTTTACCTATGGACATGAACTGTGGGTTGTGCCCAAAAGAATAAGTTCATACTTAGGGGAAGTCCTAAAAGTAGATATTATAATATTATATAATATAAATATTATGCTTGGTTATTTAGAAGAGCACAGCTTCAACTCTGGGATGTTCCTCACATGAACTGCTTGGCCATTCCAAAGCATTAACTTTATTCTTCTTTAGCCATTCTTTGATAAGACGACTTGTGTGCTTAGGGTCGTTGTCTTGCTGCATACCTCACTTTCTCTTGAAATTCGGTTCACGGACAGATGTCGTGACATTTCTGTCAAGCTTCCACTGTGGGGCCCTTCAGGAAGGCCCTTAAACCTCTCTGCTCTAGAGGTGCCATATCATGACTGACCCTATGTTCTGACCCCAACTCCCTAACAAGCTGGAATATGCGGAAAGAAAGGAATTTCACTGTGCTGTGCTGTAATGTATATGTAACAAATAAAGGCTTCTTATTCTTATTATTATTCATCTCAGGGCACTGTGGTGTAATTGCAAAAGCTTCAGCTTGCAGTTCTTTAATTAGTGGAAGGTGAATTGTGATGTATGTTTTGGATAATTGTCCTATTGTAGAAGCCAATCTCTTTTCAGCTTAAGTTTCCTGACCGGCACTGTCCCATTTGTTTCCAGAATTTTTCTAATATTTATATTTTGCCACACAACTCCAAAACATAAAAGATCCATCCTCAGGCTTAATAGTTGGCAAGGTGTTCTTTTTATCAATCTCCTAATTATTTTATCGAAACGTACCTTGTTATTGTGGCTAATGTCCATTTTTACTTCATCAGTCCACAGCTCGTGTTTCCAAAATGCCCCAGGTGTCCACATTTTTCCACATTTTTGCCACTGCTACTATTTTATGCAGACAACTTTTATTATTATTATTATTATTATTATTATTATTATTATTATTATTATTATTATTATTATGAATAAGTAGTTTGCTGCAGCAGTTGTTTAATTTTTCAAAAATCAATTAAATTGTGTTGTGCATTCTTTTGAATATAACTGTATTGGGCAGTTATCTGGGCAAAGATGCTCTTCTGATTAACATGGTTGTAAAGAGTTATTTTCATTATCATAGCCTTACTGCTAAGCTCGAACCAGCATGGCATTTTTCCTCTGACATCTCTCAACAATAAGGCATGTCCATCCACATTACTGCTGCTCACTTGATGTTTTTTTTTTGTTGTTTTGCTTTTTCAAATATATTCAAGGGTATCAGCAGTTTCTGAAGTACTCCAACCAGCCAGGATAATTGCGTAAATGAGCAGGTGTAATACCTGAAAGGACTGAATGTTCTTTGATTAGTTACATACTACAATACACAATAACACTACAGAAAACACATTTTCCATTATCATGTATATTGTATGTGCATTTTTATATGAAAAGCATATATTGTACACTGACCTCTCTGCAAGGCCATTTTTCTTGAGGTTCAACATTGTAATCTCTCTGAGACAACATTTTTTTTTTTGGAAGAGGTTCTGATTATAATTACAGTTTAGCTGACTACTGAATAGACATGGCGTTGAAATTTTAATGCAAGACTGCATGTTAATGTATGCTAATGTACGTGTCTGAATTTAGATCCCTACAATCAACAGTATGACTGCTGAAGTGCCAAGCAAAAATAAATTGCTGAATTTCTTGCTCTGCTTTTGGGCATTACTGTAAATCTCCCTTCCGTTTCCATATTTTGACTCTCACATGTGCTCGCACATATGCATGAGATTCTGTAATTTGATACCTATTGCTCATAACAATAATATACACTAAAGTACATACTGTACATCATAATGGATGCTTTGTTTTCCAAACTGAGAATTATGTCAAATATGCTTCTGTATACGTGTATAAAATTTACAACTGTAGCCTTTTTCCATTGGTTCTCTGTTCTTCACTTTTACTCATAAAGAACACAAAGCTAGATTTGGCATTTGAGTTGTATTTTGGAAGCAAGCTACTACATATTGTTAATATGCTGTTTTAATATGCTGCACAGTGTAGCGTGGATTTAGTATTTTACAGTGTTTATAGCTGCAGGTATTGTTGAGCAAGAAATGATGCATGAAAAAAATGTTCTGTTCCTAAGCACACAGCTGATGTGTCATTATGTTTTTAGTGCATTCATCATCCTACAAATTATACAGTTAGTTCCAGTCCATAATTTGATTGGACAAGCAATATACCAACTGTGTCTACATATAATAAGACAGCACTGGTACATTTTACTTTGTATCACTCTGTTTTCTACTTAAAATGACCAGGTTTTTTTTTAATAGTTACAATGTGTTGGGTAAGTAACTAAAAAAAAAGGAATCCACTACAGATTACTAAAATTCTAATTTGATTAACATTACTGATTACTGCATAAAAAAGTCAGCAGATTATTAATGACTTTACTTTCAAGTTACTTTCAAACTTACAAAAAATACACTACATTGTGAAACTCATAGTTCTTTCAGTAATTTTAGCACGTGTTCTCCGGTGATTCATTAAAGCACATGCTCATAACTCATTAACTGACGCAGCCACCAGGGGCGTTAGCTAGACTGTTAATCATCTTTGTCTGAGCCCAGATTCTTCTCCATGCCTAAGTTTTGTTTTATTGCACTGAGGTAACTTAGCTGTCAATGTATGACATGATCAGAAAAAGTTGGATTTGTCATAAAACTTGCCTCTGGTGTTGTCACTGTTTGTAGGACTACCAGACTGATAAAATTCAAAACTTTTCTAACTAGGCTAGTTTGGTGTTGCTAGCTAAGGGGAGGCACAGCTAAGATAAGGGTTTAACTGCTACATGCAGAGTACATTATCTTTCCTTGTGCTTTGCTCATATCATGTTCACATCAATTGGAAGTCATATAGACATTTACACACCAGAAGATGTTACACTTTCAGTTTCAACCCCTTTACTGGTCTAAAAATAAAAAAAAAAAAATAAAAATAGGTGTATATCCATTTTTCCTCACATTGAGTTAGAATTTGGCAGAATTGAGTGACTATCAGCCAATAAGACATAACTGTATCCACGTATTTTCCTGTAAATCCTGTCTAACTGATCTCGCCTCCGTTCACTGAACATATAAAATTAATACATATAAAGTTACTGAGTAAATTAAGTTACATAGGGACAAACAGCTCCAAATGGAGAATTATTCAAGGCTAAAGAGAAAATCTTCGGGGTTACAGCCCCCAGTGCCGAGGCCAAGTTGCGCCCCTGGCAGCCGTGCAAAACGTGATACATTTTTTAAATGTATTTTTACTTAATATTGTTTTCTTAACAATAAATTTGTAATACAAGTAACGTAATTTTATTGACATCAGCAACTGTAATCAAATTATATAAATGTAAAATGTAATGCGTTACATTACTGTGTCATCAGAAAAAGTCATTAGAATACAGTATACCAAACTCTGATGATTACATTGAAACTGTCAGTACACACTACAGGCTGGTGGTCAGTCTGTGCGTTGGCATGGCAGCATGCAACCCTCTGTCCAGCTGTATCTTCTTTGGGAACTATTTTCATTGACAGATTAAATAAACTAAATAATTGGTCCTATTGTGTCTGAAACATCAGTTACTTAATATTAATGTATTGTTCATAGAACTGTTGTATAAGAACAATATCACACTCGCAATCATGCTGTTGTACTGAATATAAGCACAGCTGCTGTATGATTACCTGATGCATTAGGCCTACAGCCGTGTGTCTATGGCCAAATTATATCTGTGCTGATATTTTTTCTGCAAAACTATTGTTTATGCGGTATTGCTTAATTAATCTTTTGTACTTTTTCATTTATGCCTCTACCCTGATATCTGCATATCTAACTTTGTGGATGTTTGTAAATGATTGGGATTGGATTGTATATTACCACCTTCGCCCATGCTCATGGAAATACCATAAATATTCAAAGCTGTCTTGTTGGTGCATGTCACCATGATCACAGAAATAGCCCTATCTATGCTAACATAGATGGAATAAAATTGTTAATGACTACATATTGGCAATAAAACAGACTTAATCCACAAATACACTCTATAACCAAATGGTTGTGGACACCTGACCATAACATATATGCACTTTTTGAACACCCCATTCCAGATTTACAGTGAATCCAGAAAGTATTCACAGCACTTCACTTTTTCCACTTTTTGTTTTGTTACAGCCTTATTCCAAAATGGATTCAATTGATTATTTTCCTCAAAATTAGAAAAAAATGAAAGAAGTTTGTTTGAAATCTTTGCAAATTTATTAAAAATAAAAAACAAAAAAAAGCACATGTACATACGTATTCACAGGCTTTGCTCAATACTTTGTCGAAGCACCTTTGGCACCAATTACAGCCTCAAGTTTTTTTGAGAATGATGCTACAAGCATGGCACACCTATTTTGGCACACCCACATTCTTCTTTGCAGGACCTCTGAAGCTCCATCAGGTTGGGTGGGGAACATCATGCACAGCCATTTTCAGATCTCTCCAGAGATGTTCAATCGGGTTCGAGTCTGGGCTTTGGCTGGGCCACTCAAAGATATTCACAGAGTTTTCCTGTAGCGAAAGCTTTGTTATCTTGGCCTTGTGCTTAGGGTCGTTGTCCTGTTGGAAGATGAACTTTCGCCCCAGACTGAGGTCCAGAGAACTCTGGAGCAGGTTTGCATCAAGTACATTGCTGCATTCATCTTTTCCTCGATCCTGACTAGTCTCCCAGTTCCTGCCACTGAAAAACATGCCCACTGCACGATGCTGCTACCACCATGCTTCACTGTAAGGATGGTATTGGCCAGGTGATGAGTGGTGCCTGGTTTCTTCCTGACATGATGCTTGCCATTCAGGCCAAAGAGTTCAATCTTTGTCTCAACATGGTCTGAGAGTCCTTAGGTGTCTTTTGGCAAACTCCAGGCGGGCTGTCATGTGCCTTTTAATGAGGAGTGACTTCCGTCTGGCCACTCTACCATTCAGGCCTGATTGGTGGAGTGCTGCAGAGGTGGTTGTTCTTCTGGAAGGTTCTCCTCTCTCCACAGAGACATGATGGAGCTCTGTCAGAATGTCCATCGGGTTTTTGGTCACCTCCCTGACTAAAGCCCTTCTCACCCGATCGCTCAGTTTGGCCGGGAGTCCAGCTCTAGGAAGAGTCCTGGTTGTTCCAAACTTCTTCCATTTACGGATGATGGAGGCCACTGTGCTCATTGGGACCTTCAATGCTGCAGAAATGTGTCTGTACCCTACTCCAGATATGTGCCTCGATACAATTCTGTCTCAGAGGTCTACAGACAATTCCTTGGACTTCATGGCTTGGTTTGTGCTCTGACATGCATTGTTAAATGTGGGACCTTATATAGACAGGTGTGTGATTTCCAAATCATGTCCAATCAACTGAATTTACTACAGGTGGACTCCAATCAAGTTGCAGAAACATCTCAAGGATGATCAATGAAAACAGGATAGACCTGAGCTCAATTTTGAGTGTCATGGCAAAGTTTGTGAAAAGTGCTTTTTTGGTTTTTATTTTTAATAAATTAGCAAAAATTTCAAACAAACTTCTCTCATGTTGTCATTATGGGGTATTGTTTGTAGAATTTTGAGAAAAATAATGGATTTAATATTTTTTGGAACAAGGCTGTAACATAACAAAATGTGGAAAAAGTGAAGTGTAATTATAATCAGAACTTCTTCCACGGAGAAACTTTAGATTGTGGCTTCTCCAACTAATTAAAAAGCTATGCTTTTCAACCGCTGTTTTCTTAAAGCTAATTCTCCGAGAAGAAGATGATGATGACAGTGACGAAGAAGAAAATAATGATGATGAAGAAAAAGAAAGAAGCCCTTAGTGTTCAGAAAGCACACACCTATAAATAATCATATGCCTGCTAGTTCATTATCTGTCTTGGATTCAGAACAATGCCTGCACTGTGCTAGATAATATGGTTAATAATGATTTGCTGGTGATACAGGTTGAGACCCACCACAGACATTCAGGATTCGGTGCTCGTGTCAATGTGCTACCAACAATTTGTTTACAATAAAGCCATGTGTAAAAGAGACCCAGAGCAATCAAGCATGTGTTCGGAGAATACGAGATTTTGGAATAATCTTCAGAAATTTGACTGTACAAATTGGATTTCTATCTTGTGGGCATGTCACATTAGTTGAGAAAGATTTCTCATATGTTCTACTAATGGCCAAATTTCATGCTGTTTTTACTGTAACAAACACAAACACTCTAGAAACCTGCCCTATGAATCGTCAGCATCAAGTGTTCTTTTTGCAGTTTGTTTTGCAGTGTGGAAAAACCATCATATGCGCACAGTGACCAACTACTTCATTGTGAACCTGTCCTTTGCTGATATCCTGGTCTCCATTACCTGCCTTCCTGCCAGTCTCGTAGTGGACATCACAGAAACATGGTTCTTTGGAGATACGCTCTGTCGGATCTTACCTTATTTACAGGTAAGTAAGTAAAACAGTAGTGGATGGACAGAATAATTGCACCTCATAAATAAAATTTAAATCAAAAAGTAAATCAGAGGCAGCTACACAGGTCATATTATATTAATTATTATAATGGTAGCCAATTTGTAGCAGTACTTTTTATTTTAAAAGCAGTGTCATCCTACAGAGTTCATTGAAACCAAATAATCTGAATACTCAAATTGCAGTTCACAAAAAAAAATGGGTCAGCGTTAATGGTCAAACTTTTCTGAATACCCTATATTTTAGCATTTGGGTTTACATGACCAGTACTGGAAAATCCAATGAATATGAAAGTCCGAGGAAACGGATGCCAAAATCATTATGAATATCACTGTCCGGTAATATTTTATTTATGTTTTGCATTTAATACAAGTACTGCTGGGTTGTTGTTTTTTTCCCCACACCCTCAATGTGTGCCGCCTTTAAAAAAGCACATGCTTATCACATAGCATCATCACATACTGTAGCACTGTTATTCTGTATAATTTTGTATGTTCTGTGGTAATACTTGTGATTAAGCTGTGGTAAAACACCCTTGGAATACAAAGCATGGCATGCTTTACTTAAGTTATGTTAAATCATGAGACTGCCAATACTTTCAATTACTTATAACTAGATGATTTTATTCCTGCATGCACATTTCAGGGAGAAATTGGGAATACAGCAATTATTTCCCATCACTGAGAGTCATTATGCCTTCAGTGTTGGGTGCCATTATTTTTCTCAGCCCAAACTTCAATTCACAATTGACAAAGGGACTTTCACAAAATCGCTGGCTTTTCGAACATCATTACCTTACTGTGTTCTTATTGCGCTTAAAGCACCATTCGAAATTTCTAGGTTGGAATTCTGACCGGCTGACCTTCGGAATGTATTTGTTAATGCAAATGAATTTATTAAAAATGACAAACACACAGACATTAAAAAGCACAGCTTAATAACGCTGCACATTAGTGATCAAAATCTCTGCTTCAGAAAAAAAATTAAGTTTCTCCATGACACAAGAAAAATGACAGTCCTTTGAAATGAAGCATACATACCACATATGGTTATTTTAGGGCGTGTCTGCATTTAAATTGGCAGTGGCATGCACATGCATATCGGCTATGAACAATTGGTATTAATTAAGCTTCACTGCGTACACTTGTGCATTTGATATATTCGCACATTTGATGAATCCTAATTTTACTGTGCATACCACACAGTACCCATCTATAGGACTTACCCATAAGAAATGATCTTTTTTAACAGAATGTTGTTAAATGATGACTCAGGAGTTAAAAAATGTTTGACTGGCAGTGTATGGGGAAAAAAGGTCACAACGGCATACTAATCTGTTGTTAGTGCATGTGTTGTTTTGTCCATCCATTATAGGTTTAAAACTCTTTGCTGGGATCACATGTCATAGAACATCTTTGCCAGTTTTGTTTTGCAGTTCCGTGTATGAATACTGATACGACTCGCACCCAGAGAACAGATGGTGAGATGGATGTGCTAAAGTAGGGAAAATGCTCAAATGTACAAGTGTACTCTAGATCAATTTAGAAACACAGTCAAAGACAAGTACTCTTCTATCAGCTGAAAAGGTGGGCTTATCAGTAGATCTTAGCTCTTTAAATCGGCTGCCCCCCCCCCTACAAATATTATTCAGTAACAGACATTTTAAAAAGTTTAGCTGCACTTGCACCTGCTATCCTTTCATTCTCCCTACAAATACCCATGACAACTATGACATGTTAGTGTTGAATGCTGTACATTAGAAAGGGTTTTTTTACCTCTTTTGAAGAGAAGACCCATGAGGGGTTTTTTATGGTGTCGTCGACTGGCATTCCTTTAAAATCCAAAGCAATAGGAGCTGTCACTTTCCCCAGCCTTAAAAGCCAGGTGTATAATTTCAAACAGAAACCTGGATAATTTTTTTTTTATGAAAATGCTGAAGTGACCTTGTCTGAACTTGAAGTTATGAATCCACATAGACACTCAAAGAACAGGGAAAGCACTGCTTGATAGATAGATAGATAGATAGATAGATAGATAGATAGATAGATAGATAGATAGATAGATAGATAGATAGATAGATAGATAGATAGATAGATAGATAGATAGATAGATAGATAGATACATACATACATACATACATACATACATACATACATACATACATACATACATACTTACTTACTTACTTACTTACTTACTTTACTTACTTACTTTATTGATCCCCAAGGGGAAATTCAAGGTCCCAGTAGCTCAAAACATCACTCACAATACAACATACAATAAAATGGAAATTAAGCATGGTCCAGAACAAAACAAAGTGAACAGTTTAAAAGTTCCTGATCTTAACCCCTTCTTTATTCCCTCTATGAGAGGAGCCCTTACTTTGAAACACATTTTCGAGAGATTGTCACAGCAAACTTGTATAATGGTACAGTAACGTACCACAGTTTAAATACCATTACTTTGTGTCATCATCTACGATGTAATATCCGTTATATTCATCAGTTTCTCCTTTCTAATCTTTTGATTTTGCCAGACAATCTCTGTGTCTGTATCCGTGCTGACCCTCAGTTGCATTGCCCAGGACCGGTGGTATGCTATCTGCCACCCTCTGAAGTTCAAGAGCACTGCGAAACGGGCGCGCAGGAGCATCATCCTGATCTGGTTTATCTCCTGTGTGATCATGATTCCCCAGGCTATTGTCATGGAGTGTAACAGCCTGCTGCCTGAGCTGCTGCCTGAGCTCACCAACAAGACCGTTCTCTTTACTGTGTGTGATGAACACTGGGGAGGTGAGACAGCAGTCTGGTACATATGCTCAGAAGTCAGTATGCCTTTTTGAGTTTGACAAATAGATGACTGCATTCGCCATAAATGGTTGAATGGAATGTGTTTCTCTTGGATAAACCTAGGAGGAAACATTTTAATAGATACGAAGGAAAGTGTAGTAATTGATCACTGAACATGAAAAAAGTCATTATCACATTCAGTCACGTAGAAAATTCTTGTTAATCCAGTAACAAACTTGCCATGATTGCTTAAGACAGGTTTTGATAGGATATTTAAGGTTGTATTTTGATCAATGGTAAGTCACTCTGAGTAAACAAAGAATTCAGGTGAGCTCCTAGAAGTTGATATCAAAAGTTTCAGATTTTTTTTTAAATCACAACGGATATTTAGATGCCACTGAAGGCATTTAATTAGCTGAACGAAAAATCATCTTGCTTGGTTTTGAAATGGCAAGCATATTATCTATTCGTTTCTGTGTTCAGAAACAGGGCAATAACCCAGTTCAAAGAATAAAAACAATAACCTTTAATGAACAGTATTTGTTAAGACCGATAATATATAAAGGAAAACGTCGTCATCCTTAACTGTTCTTGAACAGAAGCATTCATTTGAAATCCCTGTTACCAGTTAATAACTTATTTTTGTTCCATGTAGACCACGTAGATACACCATGTAGATGGTGTAATTTCATTCAGTGTATCGTATTAAACACATACAGTGTAGTATATAGCATAGGCCATAATGTCACAAGGCTTCAGTTCATGGATGAAGGTGAATTTAATTTACTATAAAGACTTTTGCAAAATAGACCTATACATTATGCTAAAGTATGCAACAGGCAAATAAGCAAACATTTTTGTTGTTGCACAACCGATAAAAACAGCCCTTGGTAAATTATTGTGTGTGACTGGCTTTTCAATCCTGTTATTTTTACCTGTGTGTGTGTGTGTGTTGCTTTCTAATATTGCAGATGAGATCTACCCCAAGGTCTACCACACCTGCTTCTTTATTGTCACTTATTTTGCCCCTTTATGCCTGATGATCATGGCATACATCCAGATCTGTCAGAAACTCTGGTGTCAGCAGGTAAAATAATAAAGACTAGAGCTTGACCTTGATACACAATATATATATAGTAATATAAAAAAAACACAATATATATAATATAAATATGTATATATATGTGTGTGTGTGTGTGTGTGTGTGTGTGTGTGTGTGTGTGTGTGTGTGTGTGTGTGTGTGTGTGTGTGTGTGTGTGTGTGTGTGTGTGTGTGTGTGTGTGTGTATGTGGATGATTTCAATAATATTACCTCAACTTGATGTTGCACAGCATTACACTGCACAAAACATGTGCACATATATATGCACTTTATACCAATTATAGTCAGACAGTTGCTACCGCCCTTCTTTATATCCTCACATTATATTTTTATACTTTATATTTCTCTTTTTCTAACTCTACATAAATTCTATTTCATGTCACAGACAGTCGTAAAAAACAAATCACTACACACCGTATTGTGTATGGTTGTCTGTTTGACAAATAATACTTAAATTTAAATTTAGTCATATAGTTATGTGATGAATTGTTCTGTACACTAATATACCGGGGGGGACAACATGCCCCCTTGAATGGATTCTCATCTCTGGAGACTATACACTAGAGTAGCATTCTTCTTCTTCAGTAAGGGGTTATCTGCGAAATTTACAGAAGAAGTCAGTTAGTTAAATGTAACTCTAAGTCAATTAATATGTTGACTAGTGCAATTGAAAAGTGTGGTGGAAGCAAAACTAATCTACACATCCGGAAATCCGGCAGCCACACCAACCATTTACAGATACGATTTAAGACCTCAGATCTATATAATCATCAATCAGCATTATAGGTTCTATTGGTTTGGTACCTAGGTTCTCTGGTGACTAAACTACTATTCTGTATTTGTCTTCTCTGAAATAGCTTGGCCTGTAATGTGTCCAAAGCACTGCTTTATAGATTAGATTTTTTTGTAACCGTAATCTAATGTAAGGTAATGTCTGATTAAGATTCCAGGGACCTCGTCAGTGGTACAGAGAAAGTGGAAATCCCTGCAGTGTTCAGCTCAGACTGCAGGCCTCGGTGAGTCAGTCAAGGTCAGGACCAGTGCGGTGTCGGCTGAGATCAAGCAAATGAAATCTCGACGGAAAACAGCACGCATGTTGATGGTGGTGCTATTCGTCTTTGCCGTCTGTTATCTGCCCATTAGCGTCCTTAATATCATGAAAAGGTACCCACAGGCTTTTCAGTTTAGCTCTACAATTGTATATAAAGCTATAAAGTAGGTTTTTTTATGGTTTGACTGTTAGATCTGGAATAAAGACATGTACAAATGTTATTACAGTTCTCTGAAATGATCTCGTAGTGCCAATAAAGATTAAGGTTGATGTGCTAATGAAATGTTAATGTTTCTTGTTTCCCCATTTGAGCAGCCATGATTTCCATCAATACACAGCAACTCACCTCATTTCTTTTATATAGTTAATATTTTTTCTCATGTCTAGAGTGTTTGGTGCTTTCAAGAACGCAACGAACAGAGAGACAGTGTATGCCTGGTTCACCTTTTCTCACTGGCTTATATACGCCAACAGCGCAGCTAATCCCATCATCTATAATTTCCTCAGTGGTGAGTATTTTAGTTTATGCTCTAATCAGCCTCTGTATGAGACATTATCTCCATCTGCTGGACACATTGAGGCTTTGCTGGATCCTTTCTTCCACACCACATCACTGTCAGCTACAGTCAGGTCCATAAGTGTTTGGACAGTAACACAATTGTCATCAATTTTGCCTCTGTACACCACCACAACAGATTTGAAATTAAGCAATCAAGATGTGGTTGAAGTGTAGACTTTCACCTTTAATTCGAGGGGTTTAACAAAAATATCAACCGTTTAGGAATTACAGGCATTGTTTTTGCAGAATTCCTCCATTTTCACAGGCTCAAAAGTAAATGGACGACTGACTGATAAGAAGTTTCATGGCCAGGTGCAGCCTGTTTCCTCGTTATTTCATGACAACAATGAGAAACTGTCACTTCAATCACATGTTGATTCCTCCATTCAGTTCCATTATGGTGGTGTACAGAGGCAAAACTACAAAAATTGTGTCACTGTACCAATTACTTATAGACCTGGCTGTATTCTTGAAATAGGCCTTCAAAGCTTTTAAATGATCTGTTTCTTCTCCAACAACAAATCTGTTCACAAGTATTTTCAACAAGCCAAACTCAATTAATATTTAATCAGCATGGTTATTATTCTTTAAAAGCCCCTGCTATGTGACTGTTATAAAGTACCTCAGCTTTTCCTAATAACACTGGGTGCAAGGTGGAAAATTACACAGTGGGATGAGATGTCATTGCATCTCAAGGCACCAGGCATACACATTGACCCACTCACTCATACCTATGGCAGTTTAGTGTATCCACTCCACTTAATGTTTTTTGGGAGGTTTGAGGAAACTGGAGAGCCCAGTGGAAACCCACATGGTACCCATAGGTCAGGATCAAACCCGGGACCCTGGAGCTGGGAAGCGGCAATGCTACCTGCTCCTACATTTAATTAGCACCAATAAAATCTCACTTATTTTCTAATTAGCAACACAAAGCAACCAGTAAATTGCTTGGGTCAGCTGAAAGACGTGTAACAAAGGACTCACCGGCGATTTGTAATAATTACTACCCTGCGCATTGAATTATTATTATTATTTATTTTTTTTTAAATTAGGAACTCTAGGAATGAGATGCTCGGAGCTGCACTGGCCCCCACTGAAATTTGGTTGGCCACCATGGGTATCCCAAAAAAAGACATTAAGTGTCCAATTAATCATTCTGCTGGTGGGCAATTATATGATGGCTCTATCTTGCTGAGTAATGTTGATCACAGTGCCAGGATGGGTAGTATGGATTGAATTGGTGAAGAACTGTAAGCCAGTACTGTGAAATCTTTGAGTTTTCATATTGATTTGTAAAAGTATTGCTACATGAAACAATATTAAAGTTTTACCACTATCTGTAAGAACTGCTAAGGCTAAATAATTGCTTGTTCTGAGATCATCTGCTTTCATCTAAATTCATTCTATATCTCTTTTTTTTTATATTAAATCAGGCAGTGTGTGATAAATCAATCAATCTGTTCTTGTCAATTACACAATACAAATGCATTATTCACCATGCATGTTTAAACAGAAATGGGATAATGTACCCTTTTCAGTGCAGTTCATGATAGTTGTAAATGCTCATCTAAACTTGACATAGTACCAATGTGAAGGGCAAATTTTTGTATTGTAGCTCAATTCTGTCGCACTTTAAAGCTTTGGACACACCACTAGCTCAAAATCAGTTTTTAAATTCATAAATAAGTTGTCATAAACAGTTAAGCTGATTCATAACTTTAAACACATACAGTAGCTCTCTCTGTGAAGCTGGGAGCATCTCTGTCATGTGAAGTTCCACTGGGATTGTTTTTAAGTGTTTGCACAAGCTTGTATTATTCATTCACCACTCTGTCTTGCTCGCTTGTCACGCTGAGAGATATTTGCTCCACATAATAGCTGTTTGCCAAGGCGTATTTGAAGATTCAAACACAGGGACTGTATTCACAGACTGGGATTGTACCATTTAGAGTATAAAAAAAATTCACTCTTGCTATTCAGGTTCACCATCAGAAATTGGAAAAATGCACTGTTGATTTCAGAAAGTTATATCTCAAGCTTTTTTGTGCTTATTGTACTCTTCACGCAGGTAAATTTCGAGAGGAGTTCAAAGCGGCGTTTGCCTGTCATTGTTCAGGTCGTGGGGAAAAAAAGGAGAGGGTGAGGACCAAGATGAGCACTGACAGCCACAAATCCCTGTCCACACAAGTCAGTCATTTCGACAATGTCTCACGGATCTCGGACCAGGTTATGTAGCACTGATCTGCAAGGGTTAGTTTTCACAACATGCCACTTCACTAATGGTTTATAGGACAAAGCAAAGACAGGGAGTTCTCAAAGGCTTACTCGATTGATATGCGCTGAAGGCTTTGACAGGAATATTTGCTTCTGAGTATCAGCCACACAATGGGAAAATGACATTCTGCCTCAAATAAGAGCACAAGATACCATTGAAGTTACATTTCCTTTTTCTTCCATGGATTATTTATCTCCACGATTACAATGCCTTTCAGACAGAAAGCACAGGCAATCTGGTGATGGAGTTGTATTTTACAAATGCTGTTTTATTTATTTTATTTCTCATGAAAACATTACCTTGTTCAAAAATGCAATAGTGTATTTCTGATGTTTTACATTATATGCTTTATGGTCCCTGAGCAGCATGACTATGTTGTGAATAATTTGTCAAAATTGACCACAAAACAGTCTGAAATCTCTTCAGTGTTTTATAATAATTTATATCTTCAAGTGTTTTTAAATTCACAACTAAATTGCCACAAGAAAAATGCCTAAAATAAAACTAAATTTTATTTCTGTGAGCTAAAAATTGCTCTCTGTATTGTGTGCATTTGTTTAATTTGCGATTGCGCTGGGATTGTTTTTAAGTCTTTGCACAAGCTTGTATTATTCATTTGTCACTCTGGCTCGCTTGCTTGTCATGTGGAGAGATATTTGCTCCAGATAATTGCTATTTGCCAAGGCATATGTAGGGATCAGAGGGTAATCAGAGAAAGGCTAGTGGTAGATTCAAACATCTTTGTTCTGCTTTGGTGGGCCTCTTAAGTATGAATGCTTTTAAAAGCAGGGTGTAGAATTCCTTTTGTAATAGTGCTTTGTTAGACATTCTTTCATGTGCTTGTTGAGTTCTTGCTGTTATCAATGTAAATGCACGCTTGTTAAATAACAACAGCAAAAGAAATGTGTAAAGATACTCCATTGCTGCTCATTTTTAACTGTTTTAAATGTTTGAATTGAATTAGTGGTGTGTAGTTTTAACTGCTTATGGTGGAAAAATAAATCGCTAGTATTGGCATCAATATTTGTTTATATAGTTTATTATATTTCAAAGATCAAGCTAATTTTACTTATATATGATGTGCCTGCAAATTGCATTGTTATTCCTTGATCCACAAATATACCCTTGTACATACACATTACAGATTTTATATCAGACATACTTGGTTGCAAAAATGGTTTTATTAAAATGTGTTTTCAGTATGTCCTTCTAAATCCTAATAAATTAGTTTAACAATTAAGCATTATGGTGTGTGATTTTGATTTGATAAATTAAGGACATATTTGAGTCAACAGTGAGGGGGGCCAAGTATAGTAAGTTAGTAGGTCAGTAACTAACTGAACCTTTTAAAAGGCTAAAGAGCAATAATAATAATAATAATAATAATAATAATAATAATAATAATAATAATAATTAAACACTTCAACATTTTTAATTTACATATTAGTCTTTCATTTATTTATTAATTTTCTGACATATTGTCTGAAACTGAATTAACACATATTGCATTAACAACCGCAGTGAGGAATTCGCACCATTGGTGTTATAGAAGTGATGATGCTTTAAAGCCTGAATTAAACACTTCGACATGTACTGGAGTCACATGGATTACATTTACGATGTCTTTAAGAATTTTTGGAAGCTTGAAAGTTTTGGTTACTTGGACTGTAAACAAAGGGATAGAACTTTCTGAAGTTTCATTAAAAAGGTCTTCCTTTGTGTTCTGAAGATGAACAAAAGTCTTATGGGTTTGGAACTACATGGGGATGAGTAACTTATGACAGAATTTTAATTTTTAGATGAAGTATCCCTTTAACTGGCTAACATTGCTCTACAGCAACATGGAGGTGACAAGGTTGTCAAATGCAGGAAGTTTTAGCTATGGCAAGGTCAAGTAGATGTTGTTTAAAAGAGCCTAATGAAATGCCAAATTCACAATGCCAGTACCGCTTCTGTTACTATGGAATCCACTAACATCCACCCATCCATCTTCTACCGCTTACTCCTTTTCAGGGCCACAGGGAACCTGGAGCCTATCCCAGGGAACATCGGGCACAAGGCGGGGTACACCCTGGACTGGGTGCCAGTCCAACTCAGGGCACAATCCACACACACACACACACACACCCATTCATACACTACGGACACTTTAGACACGTGTTTTGGTTAAAAAATATACATAAAACAAACACGAGGGAGACCTAGTATGAGTAGTATGAGTGATGGGTGGTTTTGTTGAAAGGCAGCGGTGGGATGCACGATTTGTTGGCAGGGTGCTCGGGTCCAAATCCAGCCCTTCCAATGAATGGGCACCTAGACACAGAGGAGGTATTAGGTGGATATTGATGAACAGGATTCACATTTTGGGACTGACACACTATGGTTTCATAGTCACAGAGAAGGAGAGTTAGTGAGGTGCAAACACATAGATAACACACACACACACACACACACTCTTGCGCATTCAGGGTCAGGCGTGCAAACATAGCACACACACACACTCTCTAACACCCCCTCCTGAAGGCCCGAACGTGCACACACACACACACACACACACACACAACATTAGAACTTTACAAGAATAAATAGTATTAAGATATTATAAGGATAATTTAATAATATTATGAGGTAGGGAATACAGTAAACCATGTGCAAGTAGTATAACCATATATAAAATAGAAATATAAAACAGATATGAAACTAAATTATAAACCAGAAAAATAGGAAAAAAGGTGAATGAAACTTACTCATAATGCAGAGGATGGGGATTCTTGTCTCGTGGGGATGGGTCGGACATGCTGTAGACATGGGCCTTGAATGTTTGGGAGAGAACCGTGAGGAGCTATTTGTACAAATAGCTGTGTCACACGGCACCTGTGAGACCAAGGTCATTGCTGCAAATTGTTTTATTTTCTCGCTCACTTGTTTTGAATCCTAATGGTTATCATGAGAGGCTTGTTTTGAATCCTAATGGTTATCATGAGAGGCTTGTTATTTGTTATTTGTTGTCATTTCCTAATGGTAACTGTTTGGGAGGCTTTTTTAATCCTCATGGTGAATGTAGATGAGCTCTTTTTAACCCCATTGGTAATGAGATCCTAATCTTTCTGAAATTTATTGGTTATTTTCTCTGTACATAAGCTATAAAACTGGATCTTAAGCTCCAGTTATCAGATCACTTCTGGGAATTCTCATTGGTGTGGATCTCGTGTGGTGAACCGAAATAAAAACTGGACCATTGCTTTTCCTCTCTCACGGCTGATCTCCAATTGGGCTTACGGATGTGAATATTTACTTCTAATTTTAAT
The DNA here is from genome assembly GCA_012411365.1 of Ameiurus melas. Lineage (NCBI taxonomy): Eukaryota > Metazoa > Chordata > Actinopteri > Siluriformes > Ictaluridae > Ameiurus > Ameiurus melas. The sequence continues at coordinate 7,646,076 of CM022755.1, read as the reverse complement.
TGTCTTTGGGTAATAGGCTAAAATCGGCCATCCACACGCCTACCAGGCATGTCTCTGGACTGGGGGAGGAAACCGGAGTACCCAGAGGAAACCCCAGAATCCACTAACATATCAATTTAATTGTGCAATTCAGGCAGTGATTTTTATTTATTATCCCATAGCTCCTTAAAAAATTAAGTAAGTAATTAATTAAAGAAGAAGAAGGAAAAAAACCGGCAAACAGCAGCCATGAAACACATGCATGAAAACAAGCGCATAATGTGAACAGGTAAATACAGCTACTGTGCGCTAGTTTATAAACCTGCTGTGAATGACGTCATGTCCGGTTGCTGGCATTGTCATGGGGACCGGAGCGGCGGCCGGTGCAGTCCGCGCGCGCAGGTGCAGCAGCTGAACTTCATTAGACCGTCACGCGCTCAGAGGAGGACATGAAGTGGGCTCTGATTATCGGTGAGTAACGGGGAGCTGAAACACCTAATATTTCCCTTTTGTGTATGCGCTGGGTTTTAAACGGGTTTGTTTGTTTATTTAATTGTTTGTTTGTTTTTGCCGCGGGATTTTTTGTAGCTATTTGGTTAGTAGTTGTTTTTTTTAAGCGGAAGTTCAGTTTTTAGTTTTTACTTTAGGTAGAGTGATATTCCTGGAATAGCCCTTGAGAAGGCGATAAGTTTTTAAATAGTTTGTAAATAGTTGAACGTGAAATGAGTTCTACTATTTCGGTTGCAATACACTTAATATGTAAATGAGCATCAATCTTTTGAATATTTACACATTTTCCCTGACACTGTTACAAACCCATGCTTACATTCAGGATGCATCAGACTTGAGTTCAAATGTCACATTCATAGACAATTACTCTTTCAACAATATCTTATAATAATAATAATAATATTATTATTATTATTATTATTAATTATTATTATTATTATTATGGTATAGAGCAGGGATTTTGCCACAACAATTCAATTCAGTTCAATTTTATTTGTATAGCGTTTTTAACAATGGACATTGTCTCAAAGCTGCTTTACAGAAAGTATAAACACAGGATACAGATTTTAAAGGTGTGAAATTATCCTTAATGAGCCGGTGGCAAGGGGGAAAAACTCCTGAAGATGTTCTGAGGACGAAACCTTGAGAGAACCAGACTCCGAAGGGAACCCGTCCTCATCTGGGTATCAACGGATGGTGTGAGAGTCAAAGAAATTCCACGGACCACGTTTATTTAATTTATTTTACGAACTTAATTGAACTGTTGGAAAATCTAGGTCTGTGTACAGTAATATGTTCCCTATTTGTTCGAGCCATACGACTTTTGTATTCCTGAACGTTCGACTCACTGAACACATTTATATTAATATCAATATTGATATTGGGTCCAAGCTGACTTTATTTATAGGTTTCTGTTCTTCACAGGTTTTGAAGTTATTGAGGTTTGGATTGAACTCTTTCAATTCGATCATTTATTCAACCAGCCAAACAAACTAATAACTATTAATGTGGTAAATACAGTCACTTTGATCATGCTTGGTCGTGATTTCCACAATGGATCAAAATGAATAAATCGGATCCCTGGGAATCCCCATATCCTACTCTGAGAAACACTGATTTATAGCGATGGGTAGTGAAATGTTTTTCTTATTTGCAGGGATCTGCCTGGTTTTGCAGACGGTTTGCACCACAATATCTACACGCTGCTTGTCCCTGATGCAACCTTGTGTTTCACCAGACCTGTGCAGGAGTGAGCAGACTCTTCTGAAAAAATGTTTGTGTTTCTGAAGGTACACATTTGTTTTCTGCGAGTGACATTGTGACTAATTCAATCATTCCAAAAGGACAAGTTTTCTGAAATAACATGGCTTGGCAGGATTTGGAAGGATATAGATGCTAACCCAACGTAACCCAATTTAAAAGCAATAGCCCACAGCAAACTCCCTTGCTTACCTTTTTATCCAGGGTCACCTTCTAACCAATACATAACCAAGGGCCTGTATTGGAGAGATTATCCAGCTATCTCTGAGCACAGTTTGATCTTACCCTGGATTTCCTGTCTTCTAATGGTGTTTGGTTGTAGTATAGCTAACAAGTCTTAGGGCAGCTTAAATTCAGGACTGTAAGCATCTCTTGGCTCAATCAGCTATCAGAACTATTTTTTCCCCCATGACATAGGCTATTAATCTTCCACAGTGGACATATATTTCATTCCTTTAAATGTTTTGGATTTAGAAGCATAAATTGTAAAAGGTTTGCACATCAAGAGTATTTAGAGATCACCAGAATTTGATGGATTTCCCCATATCATTTTTAAATCAGGTATGCTGAATTTTAGCAGAGGGAATATTGTATCTTTGCCACCTTTTAGAGTGTGATACTACATCTCACCACTATGCTCTCTCAAACTAAAGAATCTCAGCAGGCTTTCAACTAAACTCATTACAAAGTGGTCATTTTTTCATTTAAACACATACAGTGGAACTTTTAAAGAAGCACATATAGCCAAAGCTACATGTATAGAGTAATGATCAGTAATGAGTTAACAATTCCTTATAAGAGGTTAGTATGAGTCCCAAGAGTTATTGGATTCTATAGATTGCACTCACACTCCAGCCACCAGTTATGATAACGACGTGTAATAACAAACATCTGCAAGCATTATTCCTCACAGTATAACTTTGTGAAGTTATGCATTGCGCAAATATTAGTCAGACTCCATCACCACACTACTGGCATGTTAATGTTCATGGATAAAAAAAGTTACAGTAAAGGAAATATAAGGAACATCGAAATGAGTACTATATTCCTCTGCACTAGAAGGAGAGAAGAGAGAATTTTTATGTTCCAGCTTTTCGATTTCACGTTGATTCATGGTGGTACAGAAAGCTTGGTTCTTCCTAGAAAAGATATAAAGTAGGCAAATTTCATTCTTTAGCAAATACAAAAGAAGTCTCTACATTAGTATCCCCCCAATAACCGAACTGTATTTATTACATGAAAGATTGCATTTCTTATACATTTCTAGCTTTTTATGTTTCTCTGCTTGGGATCTCTAGCAGATTGTGCTGATTTCTCCAAGATCACTCACTCAGCCCCATATTCTTTGTACATACAGATACCTTGTATCAAAGAGGCAAAGTTCTGATTGTTAATGAGCTTCTTAAGACGAGTTGCTATCGGTTCCTTTTGTTATGTTAAGCTAGAACTTGGTCAGGAACCTAGGCCATGCTAAACCTAGTTTGGGAAACATGCCCCAAAATCACATCTTGTAAAAGAGGTTAGTTACAGTTCAAATGTTAAACGAACAAAAAAAACTAACCAATATTAATTATGTTTACACAAGAATTAATTGACATTTGACTAATGCTTCAATCCATGACTTTAAATAAGTCCACATAAATAGATAAAGTAATTTACAGCCTGTTGGTAAATGCTGATAACTAAATACACTCTCTAGCTGTATATACTAACACTTGCTCTGCCTCGCATCTTATGTCGATCATATAGACACAATGCTTCATGAAAGAACGTGCCATAATTGAAGCTGAAATCTTATTTTGAACTCGGGTACTTATAAAGATTTTTCATTACTAATTTAAATTTTATTAAATTAATTAAGTGTAAATGTATTCACTTGTAGACATACTGACAGGTGACAATTAAACGAAAAATCATGGCCATGTTAGGATCAAAGTGTTAGACAGCATATCTTTTGGAGGAAGTTCATTCATCACTCCAGTACTGTTAGAGACTTAGATTGGCACAGATTCTCTCTATTTATATTCTGTTGTTTTTTTTTCTTTAATTTGTTACCCATCACTATAACACAGCTTGGCTTGATGGAAGTCATGCATGCCAGTAATACACTACCAATGCATGGATTAGTGCTTAGTTGAAGTCGCGTCATTAAAACCGGCTTTTCTGCTTTGTCCCTTTTATCAGATAGCAGCTGTCAAATGCAAAGCTCTGATGGCTGTAACATGACCATTCAGGCAATATTTGCTCACTCAAGAGAGTGTATGTGCACTGATGATCCATGCAACATTCTACAACTACTGGCTTCCTTCTGCCATTCCTATCTTAGGTATTGTATGCAGCACACTCATTTGTGACCTCACACTCTAAATGACTGTAAAGTGAAACCAATTTCTTTAAAGCAGATGTTGAGCCCTCGCGTGCCCCTGACAAATCAAGATTGGCAACTCGTCAGGCGATCCGTGAAGCCAATGTGGGCTACATCCTCATTCAGATCATCACCTACCCGTACCAGGTTCTACCGTATTCCGTTTGTTAATTATATTTGCAGTATTTCTTGCCAAAATATAACCTTTTTCCGTTTAACTTCCTTTCCAGTTCATGAGAACAACCCGAAGGAGGAATGGAAAGAAAGTAGACTGTTGACATATGGTAAATGGATTTTCTGTTTATACTGAACTGCTGAATTCATTATCAGAGGATCACCCATAGGTCTCTATTATTAGCAATATAAACAATATTTATGTGGTATTGGGCACCCAAATCCCCTTCACATAATTGGGGATCTTCTGCAGGTGTGTGTGTGTGTGTGTGTGTGTGTACAGGTAGGAGTGCAAATAAGCACTGGAGAAAATGAGATGGGGATCAAAAGCATATTTTTGTCTCGTTTGTACAAAGACTAGACATTATTTGTAACTTTTATTTCACTTTAAGGTTAGAATGACCTGGACATAAGCCTTATAATATAATATAATTTTGCCCAATTTTTGTATTAAAAGTACCTTTTAGTATTCTCATTTTATAAAAGTTATAAATGGGTACGCTTTGGTTACACACAAAGCATATGCCAAAACTCTGACAGAGTTTCCCTCTGCTTTATCTCTTAATGTCCCGAAATTAACTACCAGCCCCAGACATTTCCTGCGTGCAGGAGATGACACTGTGCATCCAGGATGAAGAGTGTAATCGGAAGCTGGTGCCATTTGTCCAGTCCTGTTCTGCTCCTCTGTGTGAGGAGAGACTTTGCAGGCTAGCAGCAAGACAATTTTATTCAAGCCTGCCTGAAAAAGTGGCTGAGATGCTGGTGTTCTGCCAGTGTATGACCGACGACCAGGACTGCCAGCAATTTCAGACCCTGCTCAATTCCAATTCCTGCAAACAAGACAGGACAGAACAATGGAATTGCCTGGAGATGCTGGACAACTGCACTGGAGAGAAGATTTGCAGGTTTGGCTGTTTCTATTAACATTTAAGACCATATATTTTATGAGCCCATCTGCTCTCTCCATAGAGTATCGGGGCAAGGTAGACAATGATGTTTACTCATGCTTACTGATTTATATATAAACAATTTAATAGCTGCACTGATGGATGTAAAGAGCTTCTGGTAACAGCACACTCATTTGTGTTAACAGGAAGACATTTGAGGCATTCTTGTCCAAATGTTTTGGTGCAAAGGATGTCTCATTTATTGGATATTCAACCACAGACCTGCTGCATGTCATAGATCTCAACTTTTTTGTCAGTGAAAACAAAGAATGCCGACTGGCCTTTGTAGCTACAGTGGGATCTGTGCTTCAGAGTCCGTGCACCTGTCATGGACTAGACCATCACAATCTTTACAGGTGCAATGTGCTGCAACAAGCCATTCATAACAGATCCTATTTCAGTAAGTACTTATGCACAGTCAATATTTGTTATAGTTAGAAGTGTCTAGTTGCTGTACTGATTGGTAACAAAAGTGTTGACCTGCTGTTTGATATTTAGGTCAGCTAGAGACATGAAATACAGATGGGTGACCGAGGAAAAAGCCCTGGTTCTGTTTTCCTGTAACATTTTGCTGGCATGTTTGGGGTTCACTTAGAGGGAAGGATCACTACAAATCAATAAAAAGATATTCTGATTATTACCTTTAGAAACATTTCCATTCTGATAGACAATATAAATGTTGCTTCCTGGAGTGTCTTTGTACTAAAGAAAAAGTAGGGATCCTGTTAAAGGGGTCGGTAAGTGTCTTTTACCTTGGGTATTTCTAATGGTCATTTTATAGAAGGTAAAATGCACAATAAAGATAAACATGTATATGTGCAGAATGATTCAGATAGGGGAAAACCATCTCAGAGACTTCATATAAACCACAACACCTCATATAAAAATAATCCATCCTGATTGGGCCTAATCTACAGGGCATGAGGGCCTACTGAATGGTTTGATGAGATTGAAAATAATGTAAATTATGTGCAGGATCACCAGGGGGTATTCCATTAAATGTACTAATTCTTTCATTTTCATCAGTTTGTTCAACTTCTGTCAAGGAAGCTAATCATAAGCACTGCTCAGTTGCATATGCTTTTTGACAAACCTATTAGAGTTTATAAACCATGTTAAAGTTTAGTTTTGCTTGATCAGTTCTATTGGACAAGCTACGTGATGTCATGCTTCCTACATTTTGTGTCGGTCTAACAAAAGTCCGCTAACCTTGCACGTTCTGCATTGTCTAGCCTACCAAACTTTATTGGGAATATAATTATTTTTTAAATTAAAGTAGCCTACCATACTGTAAGCACTATACAGTCCCCTCCAGACGTATTGGAATGGCAAAGACAATTCTTTTGTTTTTGCTATACACTGAAGACATTTCCTGATTGTTAGATGTGTTAAACATCTTAGAACATGGCACATTTTGTTTGAATCCATCCATTTTTCCCAAGTGATCAAAAATATTGGGACATTTGACTGAAAGGTGCATCTTGTTGCCCTGGTGTGCTCTGTTAGATTGATTATTCAAGCAGTTAATAGCTCTGAATATCTACTTTGTTTGAGCCTTGGATTTTGCTTGTGAAGACTGCTTTTGTTGTTAAAATGGATAAATCAACTTGAAGAAACGTAATCCACTATGAAGCTAAGAAAATATATATAAAATATAGCCAAGACAACACTTTGGAATGTCCTGAAAGAAAAGAAACAAACAGGTTGGCCAAGTAAAACAACAATCGATGACAAAACATTGAGTGCTGTGGGGAAAAAAAACTAGTGACCACTAATCAATCACCAACAATCTCCACATTGCAGAGGTGAAGGTATCATAATCCACCGTTTAAATAAAACCTCGAGTGTAAATATAGAGGCCATAGCACTAGATGCAAACTACTCATTATGGGCTTACTAACTATTGATGATGGAACTGATGATGGTTACAGCAGAATGAATTCGGATGTCCTTCAGAAATATGTCTGTAATTTACAGAAATATTCATTCAGTCTAATTGGGAGGAAGTTCATCATTCAGCAAGACAATGAACAAAAACACTGCCAGCACTGGAGGGATTGTGCGCCATCCTTCCAATATAGTTCCAGAGACCTGTAGTAAAAAAGCGATGCTGCTCTGGCAGCTTGTGGTGGCCCAACACCTAAGATGTTTTTTGTTTTATTTGTCACCTGTCTGTAGTTGTGTAAGAGCAGAAAATGTTACACTTTGCAGTGCCTTCAAGATCTAGGACTGGTATTGCCCTGTTTAAAACCTTTGAACTATTGGCAGTATGTGTTTTTGATCACTTCTTTTTGATGTCGTTAATCTAGTACCCCAAGGACTTAAGGAAAATCTCTCATCTACAAAGTCAAAAGTAAAGAAATCACAGCAAGAACTTTCATGGCTAAATGGTAAGATGCTGTGAAATTGTTGTTGCACTTATTCCACATCTACAAAAAAACACTTCTGCTGGTTTTCTGTTCATCATCCATGAAATGTAACAATGTTTCCTAATTTTTAACAGATCAGTTATTGTACATTGTGGTGGCGGTTTGTGTGGTGGCGCTGGTGATCATTGCAGTCGCCATCAGCATTATTATGCATAAACTGGGGTAAGCAGTGAAGAACTATATAAATAATAAGGAAAGTACTGTATGTAGGAAATTATTAAACAATGAGTTATGATGTTTTTGTATTTTTACCTTTAGGAAAAAGCACAGCTTGTCCAAAAACTCAGATTCAAGATTTAAACCCCCAGAGGATTCCACAAAATCACTTGTTCTGTAATTTCCAGATGATTAACTCGTGAATTTTTGTACAAAGCATATAATATTATGATTGTTTTATGTGATAGCCTATCTTTGTACAAGTTCAGATTATTTTATACTATATATGATATTTACTTTTATGAGAATTTTAATTACTGATGTGAATGCACAATTGTATGACACTGATTGATGGATCATTTTGTTACTGTGCTTTTGTTATACAACTAATATTACACAACAGATTTAGTATTTTAAATGAACTGTTAGCATTTAAATGCTCTTTCCATATATAGGTTGTAATTAATAACGCTCAGCAGACACATAACTATCACGTATGTGTGATGGTTTAGGAACACCCACTGAAAGACACCCCACCTATTTTTAAATTTGTAATCTAACTTACTTATGGAAAAACAATTCTTCCACCAAACTTTCAAGAATTCTAACTTTTACAATTAAAATATTTATAACTGATTATCAGCCTCATCCACATGACCTGAGGAAAACGTACTGGCAGAAAAACTCAATTTTGGTTAAAACTGGACTTTTGTCATTTTTGGTTGTTCAGCCACAGCAGCATCTCACGGGGTTTTTTTTAGGCTGCCTCATATATAATGTGTATCGCTGTTTTCATAAAATGTCAATAAAATTAGTTTATAAATGTTTACATGGGAATCTCATGTATATTAAAATTGCTACAATTAAGTGTGTAAAAATTTAAATTAGTATTTTAAGTATGTTGAATACATGCGTGAGTATGGTCTTTGCAAGAAAGCTGTTCACAACCAATTTTAGGGAATGGCTACTTTAGGTGTGTTAAGGGTTGAGATGGTTTTAGGAAGAAAATAATATAATAAGATCTGAACAGTTTTGAAAATGCTTTGCCCTGCATGGGCTTCTATCAAATTGCGCCCACATTGGGCAGTGTACTGCTGGCAATCCTCTAGTAAGCATTAACTTTAATGCCCGTTTGGTTCCTCAGCATTTTAGGTTTTGCAAATCCACATACAGTCATGGATGAAATTATTGGCACCCCTGGAACTTTTCCAGAAAAGTGTTGCAATGACACATGTTTTGGTATACACATGTTTATTACCTTTAGGTGCATTGGAACAGCACAAAAAATTTGACATCATTGTACACAAAACTCCCAAAAATCGACTGGACAAAATCATTGGCACCCTATTAAAACAGTGGGTAGACTTCATTTCAAGCATGTTCATTTAAACTCACCTGTGGCAAGTAACAGGTGCTGGCAATATAGAAATCAAAACTGAACCCAGTTAGAGTGTATAAAAGTTGGCTCAACCTTTGTGTTGTGTGCCTGTGTGTGCCACACCAAGCATGGAGAAAAGAAAGAAGAGCCGAGAATTGTCTGAGGACTTAAGAAGCAAAATTGTGGAAAAATATCAACAATCTCAAGGTTACAAGTCAATCTCCAGAGATCTTAAAGTTCCTTTGTCCAGTGTGCGCAATATAATCAAGAAGTTTATAACCCATGGAACTGTGGCAAATCTCCCTGGACGTGGACGGAAGAGAAAAATCGATGAAAGAATGCAACGCAGGATAATTCAAATGGTGGATAAACAACCTAAGTCAACTTCCACGCAAATTCAGGCTGTCCTGCAGACTCAGGGTGCATCAGTGTCACCTCAAACCATACGTCGTCATCTGAATGAGAAGAAGAGCTATGGCAGGAGACCGAGGAGAACCCCACTTCTGACACAGAGGCATAAAAAAGCCAGACTGCAGTTTGCAAAAATGTACCTGAGTAAGCCTCAATCCTTCTGGGAGAACGTTTTGTGGGCAGATGAGACTAAAGGTAGAGCTTTTTGGCAAAGCACGTCATTCTACTGTTTACAGAAAATGAAAAAGAAAAGAGCACATTACCTACAGTCAAACATGGTGGAGGTTCAAGGATGTTTTGGGGTTTTGTTGCCTCTGGCACTGGGTGCATTGACTGTGTGCAAGGAATCATGAAATCTGGAGACTATCAAAAGATTTTGGCCCATAATGTAGGGCCTAGTGTCAGAAAGCTGGGTCTGCGTCAGAGGTCATGGGTGTTTCAGCAGGACAATGACCCGAAACATACCTCAAAAAGCACCCAGAAATGGTTGGAGACAAAGCACTGGAGAATTCTGAAGTGGCCATCAATGAGTCCGGATCTAAATCCCATAGAACACCTATGGAGAGATCTCAAAATTGCTGTTGCGAGAAGGCACCCTTCAAATCTGAGAGACCTGGAGCAGTTTCCAAAAGAAGAGGGGTCCAAAATTCCAGTTGAGAGGTGTAGGAAGCTTGTTGATGGTTGTAGGAAGCGATTGGTTTCAGTTATTTTCTCCAAAGGGTGTGCAACCAAATATTAAGTTGAGGGTGCCAACAATTTTGTCCGACCTAATTTTTGTTTTGTGTAAAATTATGTCAAATTTGCCTTTTTTCTTCTGCTTTTTTGTGCTGTTCCAATGCACTTAAAGGTAATAAACATGTGTATACCAAAACATTTGTCATTGCAACACTTTTCTGGGAGAAATGGTGCATTTTCTGGAAAAGTTCCAGGGGTGCCAATAATTTCATCCATGACTGTACCTGTGCAGTACACATTATCTGAGCTGCTTGGGTATGACAATGGATGTTCTCTACTGGCATGCAATGTTTAATATTCAGTATTTGATTTTACATGACTGCATTCATTGTGCAAATAATCAGAAGATCTAATAAGATATTTGGCACTGATGGCACTTTTGGCAGACAAACTAACGATTCTGTTACTTCTGACAAATCCATGTCCTGGAAGAGAGGATGAACAGAGTTGTAGTTAGGTCTAGGATGCAGCAGGGGGTGCTATAGAAAAGGGAACCTGGTTAGTTCTCAAAGCCTTTTTTTTTTTTTTTTTTTTTAAAGGTGGGTGTGGATAAGGGCGTGTGTGAGAAATTGTAGCCCATAATTACCATCAGGACAGTTCCAGTAGCATATCAGGTTTATAACTGCTGGGAACAATTCAGCCAAACAAAGGCCTAAAAGTTTTTTTGCTACATGTGAGTAACATTTTACATTCTACAAAGAGTATTTCAAACAGTAAATACTTGAAAATATTTTCAATGGTATTGTCTGGAGATTAAGAATGTCATGTGCTGGTGATTGGCAATGTATCATTCATTTCATTGAGGCATAATGATAATGATACAGTTGCACAAAGTAGTTTCCATTCTTAATATTTCTGAGGCCTATGATAAAATAAAATAAAAATGCCAAAGAATAATAGCAAGGAAAAAGCTCACTTACTGTTTCAATCCATGTGATTCATTCAGGATATATAGGGTGTCCTCTGTTGAAACATTACCCTTGGCATATGGACGGCTTCCAAGGCTTGCAACTGAAGAATCCACCGCCAAAACAATGATGTGCCAGAAGGACTTAAAGCCTGAGATGTATCATGGTTATTCTCTTCTTCTGAACCTTCTGTGTGCCTTGTATCTTTGGAAATACATTCACTGACCACTTTATTAGGAACACTTGCCCATTCAAGCAGTTATCCAATCATGTGGCAGCAGCAGCACAATGCATGACAATCATGCAGATGCAGGTCGAGAGCTTCATCAGAATGGGCGAAAAATGTGATCCGAGTGACTTGGCCATGGCATTGTTTTTGGTGCTTGATGGGTTGGTTTAAGTATATTAGAAACTGCTGATCTCTTGAGATTTTCACACGTAGCAAATCTGTAGGTTTTACAAAAAATGGCGTGAACAACAAATCAAACAAAAAAAATACAAAGAGTGGAAGTTCTTGTTGATAAGAGAGAGATCGGAGGACAATGGCCAGAATAAGAAAGTTACAGTAATGCAAATAACCAATCTTTACAACCGTTGTGAGCAGAAAAGCATCTCAGAGATAATAACCCACAGAATCGTGAATGGGATGGGCTACAACAGCAGAAGATCACACTGGGTTCCATGCCTGTCAAATAGGAACAGGAATCTGAGGCTACATTAGGCACAGGTTCACTGAAACTGGACAGTTGAAGATTAGACAAACATTGCCTGGTCTTTTTCCAATATTCAACTGTCCTGTTTCGTACAGGTGATCCTAATAAAGTAGTGTTTAAACGTACAAATCATCTGGTAGACCTCGTAGAAACACGTGTCTTCTGGAGTTTTCGTGGAAGTCGGATCCAACCAGAATATATTACTAATATAATCCTACACGTGGGGATTTTGACATATGGAAAGAAACAAACAGATTTAGTTTCGTGTTATATGTGATAAATGTGTTCTTTCCAGAAATGTCTTTCACATAAATGTCACAAAACAGTAAGTCTGGGGAACGCTGTCATTTCAAAACCAAATTTTATGAATAAAGCTTGGTTTTGTCACCTGGATGACCTGAAAATGAAAGGAAATCAAATAAATCACACAAAGCTTTGCGGTGTTCTTGTGACCCTGAATAAATCTCGTTCTAACATATGAAAATATAATCACCTGCAAAATGTTTTTTTCATGTCTGTCTGAACTTCCTCAACATTAATCTGAATTGCACTGTGTTGATAATCGTTGTGATTAATTATGTAGGCTATTCCTGCTTCCAGAGCTTTTGTTGGCTAAGCTGCCAGAAAAATGTTGCTTAGTTCAGGATTTGACATTTCTGTCAAATGTTTGTGTTTACTTTTAAAAGGTATGTGTTTGCTCTGGCAAAGCTGCTGATATGTGTTTCTGCTCATTCAATAAGAGTCAACATACACTCCATTTCCCAAAAGCATCACCTAATTAAAATCAACTGCATTAAACCAATTCCTAAAGCATTTCTTTGAACCCATTCTGTCCCGGGTGGTATCAAATGAACGCGCTAATATTTTATTTCGAACACTCTTCGAGCTCAGATGAAAGATGAAAATACTTTGGGAAACTTGCCCATGTATAACGGGAATTGCTCATTTCACCACTTAGAAAGGACTTACAGTTTAAATGAAATCTTTTGATGGTTTGCCCCATTCTCTGGTGAGATCTACGTAATACGGGGAAATAGAAATTCAGGCTATTTTTCAACAGATAATTAGTTGAGACATAAATACTGCAGTGAAAAAGTTTTTGGTGCACCTGAGCTAAATAGTCAGGTGCCACACCACCTACAGAGACTGGACTTCTCGTTACAGAAGCCTCGTTAATCGTTTTCACACTGCAGATTAAAATATTATTAATATTAATGTTTTCCACATATCCTGTTCAACTGTCCGAAGAATGTTCAATATGTTTTCCAGCTTTCTTAGGAGAAGCCAGATGTCAAACGTGGGGAGAGGAGGTAGGTGGTGGTGAGGGTTGAAACAACGAAGGAGGGCAGTGAAAATTAGCGCCACTCTCCTGCCCTCGATGAAGTAGGAGTACTATAAGAAAAGAGCTGCCTACAGAGTCCTTCAGCGCACACTGAGTGGGAATAAACAACAAATTTGAGCACCCATTGCTTCAGAGAACAATTCAACCCTATTGCAAACTCCTTTTTTTTCTCATGGCCAAAGTCCTGTTTTAGCGCAAGAGCTTGTCTGACTGAGCCATAATTACTGTTTGTGTTGGCAGGAAGTGGAGGGAGCCTCCATGTACTGTGTAGAACTTTCTGACTCAGCACAGTACAAGGCAGACGGGCCTTGTAGTTTACACTAATTTTACTGTTAATTAAAAGTAAAGAGTTAGCAGAGCCAGAAGCCTTTGGTCTAGTGAGATGCAAAAAAAAAAAGGGTGAAAGTGCAGAGTCGGGAATAGTAGCTGCATTCTAGGCCTAATAACCAGAAAGTGGCAAGAAGTCCAAATTGCCGACATTCTAAATAGCTACAAACCTAAAATCTAAAAAGGAAATGTAGGTTCGTTGATCACTGCAGTGTACAGAGTGAGTGAGCTTTGGACAGTGTTACATTCTCATGGATTTCATTGTTTTATGACATCCATTAGACATTCAAAACGTGTAAAATGAGCGTGGGGTCCATACTGTGGTGTGTACACTTTGAAGGGTAGCTCAACACACTGATAGCTTTCTGAGCTTTCTTTGATACAATATTTTTGACTGATCATTCATTTTGTGGCAAATTAAATATGTACTGATTTATTATGTAAGCGGTAAATTCCACATACATCAGTGATACAGCATAAATATAAAAGTAAAACGTTTGCAACACCTACTGTATAATGTCTGAAGAGATATTATGCAATAGTGTTATTAATCTATGATAATAATCTAAACAGGTTGCTCCTGATCCAGAGTTTATCTGATGACATTTAAGCATTTTCTTTCTTTTTTCTTTCTTTCTTTTTTTAAAGTATGCGTATGTAACAGATCAACAGTGAAACATTTAAAATGCACCACACAACTTGGTAGCTACATAGATGGTAGCTAGATTTCAAACAGGAAGGATTTGTGGGTTCTGCTTCTGAAAGCCTTGAAATAATGCTAGTTAGTAAGATTTACATAGCTTTACATAATTGTATCGCAACAAAACAATTTTTGTAGTATTATTATGGATTTTTATATGTTGTTTGACACAAAATATAAATGACTTCCTTCTTGCAACATGTAACAAAAGTATCTTGACACTTATTTTAATTAGGACCTGTAACTTTCATTTTTCTATCCGGTTTAAATGACAGATGGACAGGTAATCATTTGATACTTGTAGATGGCACTTTTGATTTTTATCAAACCGCATTTTCAATTCCATCCATCCATGCATTTTCTGTACCACTTATACTACTGGGTCACGAGTAACCTGGAGCCTATCCCAGGGATCCTCACACACAAGACGGGGTACACCCTGGACAGGGTGCCAATCCGTCACAGGGCACAATCACACACCCATTCATACACTACGGACACTTTGGACATGCCTATTGAATCAGTCTACCATGCATGTCTTTGACCTTAAGTCAAGTATTTGTAAGATTTTAAAGCATCTATATGAACTATGTAAGTTACTAAAAAAAATATGATGAATAAAAATTCTTAATTTAACACTAAGCTGTTTGTTTCCCAGACTGTCCATAATCCTGGCCCCAGGATTAGTTAGGAAGATTGTGTATGCCATCACCATATCAACATGAAAAATGAACCAAAGAATGCTGTTGAAGTGGTAGCCTCTCTCGTAGAGGGTTTTCATAATAATCTTGTGTGGTACTGAGTGCTCATTGTGCTAAATTAAGGTTAATGGTCACATGTTATGGGATATTCTCTAAAACATTAATGAGGTGAAAAAAGGTGTGGCTCCAATTCACCAGCTCGTAAGACACCCCTGTGACCGGCTTTTTCCTAAGAAAACTACCCAGGATCCCTTGCAAAGAATTTTGCAAGGAGTCAGTCGCTCTGTTTTCATTAGAAGAGAAACAAGAACTGAGCAATGAAACAAGACCTGAGCAATCTACTTCCCAGCTGCAACTGTAGGACCCTTGAGACAGCCATGGCCCTGGCACTTTGACCCTCCTGACTGACAACATGGGCCGCATAAACGTAGGTCATGATCTCAGGTCAAACTTCCTG
This sequence comes from Ameiurus melas, assembly GCA_012411365.1. Lineage (NCBI taxonomy): Eukaryota > Metazoa > Chordata > Actinopteri > Siluriformes > Ictaluridae > Ameiurus > Ameiurus melas. Next base: position 7,630,584 of record CM022755.1, on the reverse strand, counting down.
TCCAGTCAGGCACCCTACCTTCTTTAGATATATGCTTTGCTTCCCACAGAGACCAAGCAGCAGAGTTTTTCATATAATACGTTACTTTTTCCAAGTCTGTTTGGTCAGAAATAGAAAATGTGCTGAGCCACTAGCAAACATGGATATTTAAGGAATATTAGGCAGTTAAAATGAAACTGTTTCTGACCATTTTGCGTGTATTTATATTGGCTCAAATTTACCCATGAATTCAATGAAGTATTTAGGTGAAAGGCAGCCAGGAAATATGTGTATTCACACACTAGTCTTTGATGCTACATAAAAACATTCCCTGGAAAGCTGTAAAACTGTAAAATAATATTTACTGTGATATATTTTGCAACTATTATTATTATTATTATTATTATTATTATTATTATTATTATTATTATTATTATTATTATTATTATTATAAATAGCCATTAAATAGTCCTTAATAGTAAACAGTCATATAACTCATCAGAATTAGGGTTGGACATATCCACTTCTCTCACATTTTCAGGTTATACAATCAATTATAATCTCAACACATTATTGTAGTATTTAACAGTATAATCTCTGCCAGAAATAAGCTTAAACAGAGGAATTTCACTCAGCTAGAGCTGCTCACTTCATATTAAGATTTTTCTCAAATTTTAATATATACCGTGGAAAAGTTGCTTTTAGTTGCCTTGCCAGATATAGATTACTTTTTTTCATCCAGGCGTAGAGGTCGTGCCAAGAAGGGTACAAAGAGCATGCCGTGACTTTACAATGAACAAAAGCACAAGTAACTCTGAGTTGACAGGGTTACCAAAATTCATTTCTAACTCAGCTGGTGGTAGGGAACTACTGAAACTTCATAATGAAATGCTGTGATAAAAATCTTTACTTTCCCCTACCTTTTTGAGAGGGGGTGGGGAAGAGGACAAATGGCAGGCAAGTTATTTTCCACACTCATGGGGTGTGCGTGATAAATCAACTCAATTGCTGATTCACTCCCAGGAATTCCTGTCTCTTTCTGCCGCCTCTGTGTTGTCAAGGATGCTGAACATCTTGGCATGAAGCTCTAACTCTAAAACTACATGGGCTAGTATTCTGATACGTTTAGAAACTTAAAAATTGTTCAAATGCTTCACAGTTTTAACAGTATGCGGGAGGAATATATATATATATATATATATATATATATATATATATATATATATATATATATATATATATATATATATATATATATAGTTGCTCTTTCAGTCAAAGTAGCATAAGTTAGAGAACATCTGAAGGTAAGATCATTGTTAATAACTAGCAGAATGAAATTAGAGAAGTTTATTATACCTTTGATAGTTTTTTCAAAAAAACTTCAAACCCCACACTTTAATATAAACACTAGGGGTTGGGAGAGACCATGTAAGCCTTCCTCTGGTTTCACATAGTATTTCTAGGTGTTAAGAGTTGCGTTTATTATCTCCCAGAGCTAGAAAATAGCTATATGACCAGCTTCCAGTTCGCATAAATAAATCTGATACCATCATAAAAGTATAGACTGTCAGCTGAAACTGGAAAATGGGAATTACTTTACAGTTTTCAGATTGCAGACCATCATTTCAGTTTGAGTCGTTTCAAACACTTCATGAGTTAATCAATTCTCCAAGAAAATTGTCTGGGGATGTTCAAGGCCACTTTAGTTGTGCTGTCGCTGGAGTTAGGGTTACAAAGTTCAGGTGGGGAAAGATTGATAAACAGACAGAGGAGGGGGGGAAAGGAGGAGTGGGAGCAGAGGAAGGAATACTAGAGACTATAGAGTTTTTCTTTCTCCCCCATTCTCCATGCAGTTAATAGCGGGCGATGAAAAGATAATTTCTCTCTTGCTTTTTAAGCAAAGCATTGCCATGGGGGTTCGATTCCACTCCAAAACGCTTCTGCACTCCCCTCCAGCTCTCAGTCTTTTCAAGATCAGGCCACTGTCACATGAAATAGACACCTAATAGGTGAGCTTTTGTGTTGACCCCTTCACATCTGCCAACTGTTCCAACCCCCAAAGACCACTGCAGCACAGTGAGCAAAGACAAACTGAAAAAAAAAGAGTACAAAAGGGGCTGTAGAGGAGTTGATAAAGCTGTGCCCGTTCTGTTTCTGCTGTTCAACCAGAGCTTCCCTGGTTTTCCATTTACAAAAGTCGACAACCACAGGAAGGTATCATTTTGAAAAATATATGAGGAAGCATATATTATCAACCACATAGCAGGGGTGCTATGTTATCATGTGGTGGGTTTTTGTTTAATCATGTGGCTTATTAGTATTCTGGGGATTTTTAAAAATGTTTGTACTGTTGTTGTGTTTTTTTGTGTGTTTTTTTACCTCAACAGGGGATTTTTGGGCTTTGTATAGCATTCTGTTTTTACCAAATCAACGAACACCCACAAATGTATCCCAGGACATGTTCAGATAGTGTATCTTTGATAACATTTGGGTATCAGTGAAAGAAGGGAAACACAAATGTCTGTTTGTCTTGGGTAAATGTCTCTACTACAATACAAAAGGCTTCTTTGCTCAAAATGCTGCATAGCTTTGCCACAAAATATTATCCAAGCTACCTTACCTCAGAGGCCACAACCTCTCGTCTCGAGCATAAAGAGAGTATTGAGAGTCCTCACCTGAAGTGCGGTTAGGATGTTGGCCAATGCCTGGCCGTAAGTGTCACGGCAGTGCACTGCCGGAACGTGAACAGGCACCTGTGTCGTCACTTTGCGCAGCATCATGCCCAGGTCTGTGCCAGTTGTATGCCCCTGGGACTCTTCATAGCAGTCAAGCTCATGCAGCCGCTGTGCCACCTGGGCCAGAATGAAGGAAAGACAAGCTTATAAAAACATAACCCCCACCCCAGGAAAGATAAACAAACAGTAGGGGAGTGTACACAGAGAGCCCAGTCTGAGGGCCAGAGAGCCCTGTGGCTTTTACAGCAAACAACGTAATAAGGGCCTCCAGGGACTGTGAACCTGATGAGAGAGGTACGTACAGTTCTTGGATGATCCACTAGTTTGGACAACCTGCTGTGGTTTAGTACAAGTTGCTGAAAGTGCATGGATTCAGTATGAGAAATGTCAGGGGCATAAACATATGATTTGAGCTTGGTCATGTTCTTGCCTTACCTGCTACTGGGTCTGGCTGTACTTGTCTTTCATACAGACAGGAAAAGGCACAGGAAATATAACTGTATACCAGCCAGGCATGCATTTAGACACAAATGTGACCTGACCCATTTTGTTTGTTCATAAACATACTGCTTAGTAATTAACAACAGATTACATTCATGTCCGAATCTCAGAATCAGACTATATGTGCTAGAGCAGTATGAAACATATGGTTGGAGTCAAACACTGAATAAAATAGTGCCAGAAGTGTCGAGAGTGGCATATGAGAAATAATGCAGTGGAGTAAAGGTTCAAATGCATATGTGCTTTCCATATGTGGAAGAGAAAACCTATTGCTTGAACCAGCAGACAAACAACTGAAAAGTGGTGAATGTTTCTCTTGGGCATTTGGATGACTCCTAAGTTTTGCTACTGTAATTTCCATCTCTCACCCGGCCTCAGAAAGAGCAGAGCATTTCAGTTGTCTCAAACAGCAGGACTTAAGTCACTTTTGCCAGAATGACAGCATCATACAAATGGAGTTAATGCTCTCAGTGCGCAGTTTGTTTTTTCCCCCCACGTTTTTTTCATAAGTAAAATACTCTGACACATGTGGGCTTGTGTGTGTGCTTGTGACTGATAAAAAAAAAAAAGTACAAAAAAATGTGCGCACATCTGGAACTTCACTTATTTACTCATTAATTTAGGGATCTGCTCCTGCAGGTCCCTGTTTCAAAATCTTAAACATAAACAATGGGAAAATAATGCAGGGTCTGTGTTATAAACAAAGGCGTCTGGAGCATGTCATAATCACCCTCACGCCGGTGATGAGCTGCTCAGATCTCTGCATGCTTTCTACTACGGATCACTTGATGTTCCTCAAGCTTTAAGAAGCAATATATAATTAGGCCTGCCCGAATATATACATGCAGGTCAGCAAAAAACACACACACACACACACACACACAACACACACACACACATACACATAAACATTTATAAATAATGTGAAAACCAACACAGTGTTTTCCAGTGCTGTTATGCAAGACCTTGAGTAAAGCTAGAAGCATCGGCAAAATATATGCAACCTAAAGTCATTTATTAAAAGATTTGACTTTTAAGGCATGCGCAACAAATTGCAAATAAATGTAAATGTTATAAATATTTGGAATACCCTGTATTGTGGTAGGCAGCAAAGTATAAATGACATCTGGCAATTTGTTAATCCCTGTAATCACACTTTAAGTGTGTACTTACACTTAAAGAGGGTGGTGGTGGGGGGGGGGTTAATAGAGTAATTTCTACTGAAATTAACTCAGGCCTGTGTTTTCTACTATGTGCATGCTCTGTATTTAACAGCAGTGTTATAAATGAAGTTGCTACTGTCTATTTCACGGCTAAGGCCATGGGTGACACTGCTCATTCATGCAATTATCTAATCAACTAATCATGTGGCAGCAGCACCATGCATAAAATCATGCAGATAAAGGTCAATAGCTTGAATTAATGTTTACTTCAAACATCATGTGGGAAATCAACATCAACATGTGGGAAATGTGAGTTCAGAGACCACTGTTGGTGCCAGATGGGCTGATTTGAATATTTCAGAAGCTGCTGATCTCCTGCGATTTTTAACACATAACAGTCTCTAGAGTTTACACAGAATGGTGTGATAAACAAACAGCATCCAGTTAGTGGCAAGCTCTGGTAACTCAAATAATAACTCTTTACATCCATGGTGAGCAGAAAAGCATCTCAGAATGCACATCACATTGAACCTTGAGGTGGATGAGTTACAACAGCAGAAGACCACATTGGGTTCCACTCCTGTCAGCCAAGAACAGGAAACTGAGGCTACAGTGGGCACAGGCTCACCCAAACTTGGCAGTTGGAAAAGCTGCAAAAACATTGCCTGGACATTTTCCAAACTTTTTTTTCCTGCTGTCAGCTTATTTCTGTGGTGTGTGTTATGTGTGCTATGCATGCATTAGATTACTTATATGTATGAATTAAAGTATATTGCCATTCAAAGAAAATAAGTCATCTAGACTCAAATCCTATAATCCAAATCTAATCCTATTTATGGAAACTTGGTTTTAACTGCTTTGGTAAATGTATAATATTACTTTAAATACTAATGTTAGCTACTTAAAAGCAGTGTATATGATATTTTGAGTTTTGGTTTTGGCCTGGTTTTGGAGATAATTTTATAGACCATTGGTCTGCTTTTGTCACACAGACCTGCTAACCCAGGACACCAAAGCAGCCAACTTCATTTATAAATGCAAGCCTAATTACTACTAAGCCCATCAGGTGGTTGTTGATACAGATAATCACAGTTGCATTTCTGGCCTAACTGTGATCTATGCACTTGGACCAGCTAAATGTGAATTAAGTGAATTACAAACATGATGCAAACAGATGAAGATTAAGAACATCCTCTTTAGCAAAATTCTATAATAGAAACCAAACTCCAACTGAATATCTGTAGGTCTACAGGCATAGCTGGAATAACTGAGAGCACAGGTTGTTCTCAGTCCTTTTTGTGGAGGACAATGAGTCCTTAGTAAATCACTCAGCACACTAAATGCGCACCCTCCCAATGCTGGGTTATTACCTGCACAACCAACTTTGAGGACACTATAAGCTCGTCTGGGAGAGCATATCTATCAGCTGTTTGTTTGTTTTTTTGTTTTTTTCCATCCGCATTGTTTCCTGGGAAATAAACAAAGACACAAAAATGTCATATTTGCTTCATATGTTTATATTAATGCTAGTCTTGAGAAGCCTTCTGGCCACACATTTTACTACACACCTGCATTTACATCCCGAAGATTTGCACCAAAATTATGCCTTTAGTCCTTGGAAGAATCCCTGCTGCCGACTTAAGGGCTATTTTTCACTTATTAGCTCGTGTTAAGAGTTTTGGGGGTTTAGTCAGTATAAATGTAGACGTTCAGTAGCAAAAATAAATATAGAAGGCAATGTGATGTGATGTTTCCTTTACAAAAAATACAACAACAAAAAAAAGCAAGAAAGCTGTGGATAAAATATAAGTGTAGGCTTATGGATTTTCATACCTTTGTAAAAAAAAAAATGTTTAATTCTACTGTAAATTACTGTAAATTAGCAAGCTGTCTGTTAGCAGGCCAACATGACTCAATAATTCAAAGTGGACAAAGCTTGAAAAATGAACGAAACAGAGCCAGTGTGATTCTGCATGGCAACTCATGGAACACTCATCTTATCACAGTCAACTTTTCCTCCTCAGTCATGGGAATGATAAAGACGTGACTGATTTATACGATAATAAATGAATGACAAATGAGCAATATGGTTGTACCTCTTTATGTATCACTAGATATTTCAGGGTTGGTTTGTGGTCAAATGAGCAGAAAGTACAAACAATCTGTACTGTATAATAATCTGTAATAATAATAATAATAATAATAATAATAATAATAATAATAATAATAATAAGAATAGTAAGAATAGTAAGAAGAAGAAGAAGAAGAAGAAGAAGAAGAAGAAGAGTTGGCTAACAGCAAAAGGGAAAGTTAAAAGGTGTCTTGTAAAGGAGCATTGTTAAGGATTATTTTAAATTGATATCTTTTCACATGGTAACACATGGTAACGCTCAACTTTTTCCAGGATATATTGAGGAAACCCTCTCTTGGTCCTTTAGACCAAGTCTGCAGGTGTCTATAAATTAAATAACACTGAGCATGTACTGCACATCAATCCCAAATCGCTGATGGGATAAATCTTCAGGAATCTTCTGTGCTATATTCCCTTTTAAATAATACCTTTAAATAAAACTTTATGCTTTGATTCAAGAGATCCAAGAGTTCAGGAGTGTTCTGCTAAAAGTAAAATCCACGTTGAATTTCACATGTCTTCGGTTGGGATTAAAGAAAACAAGAAGGCAGTGCACAGGAATATTTAAGTGGCAATTAAAAATCTGTTTAAAGTTGTACTGTCAATAGCTAAGGCACTTAACCCCAAGTTGCTTCAGGGATTTTGCAACTGGAAACTTTGTTCTTATGTACCATCTAACTTCACCACTGAAGTTAGTAAGATTGTTAGTAAAAAGAGAAATGTTCTCCAAAAAAAAGAAGAAGAAGAAGAAGAGGAAAGGAGTTTAAGAATGAAAACAATTCCAAATTTCAATTGTATTTTTATTTAGCAACCTTTACTATTCAGACTGGTCTTTTAATCTCTACAATAACAGCCTACAGAGATTACCAAACCAAAGATTCATGATTCTGATGTTAATAATGCATTTACACTAATATTTCATATATTACATACTATTTTGCACATTTTAGATACAGGTCATGTTAAAGAGATGGCAGCATGTTGCTAACAGTAGATCTTTGTGCACTGCTGTTTGTCTTTGAATCATGTATAAATCATGCAGTGGAAACACACACAGAAATTAAAACCCTGCCTTCTCCTGCAGGAGTCATGGTATCCAGGGAGACTTACTAGTGAGAATACCACAGCTTATGCAGTGCTTCAGTGTAGTGGGGATGTTACCCATTCCAGCTATCATGTTGGCTATGTAAAGTTGCACAACTCGCTCCAGATTCATTGAACACCTGTTGCAAAATCATGCAGTACCTCCCACAGCTTAAATAGCCAAGTCATACAATCATTTCACAGAGCCCCATTGTGTGAGTGTATTAAATCCATGTCTCATGAAGACGAGACATGGCATGATTGCTAAAGAAGATGCATCTCTGTAGCGAGAGGGTGAGGGGTGAGGGGGAGGGGAAAGGTATGAAGCTGTTCACAGGCCTTAGGCTTAGCACTTTTGTCACTGTGAGTCTGACAGTGTTACAAGAAGCTCTGTGTGCATTCAAAGGGAGGCATGGGACTTTCTGGGGATCCTCTGGTCTCGTATAAGCTGAAACCACAAGCAGCTTATTTTGCAGCCCCCTTCTCCCCCACCTTCAGTGGAAATCTGCAGCTTCAGGGAAACACGCCTCCTTGATTGATCTCCTGCGAATAGAGTGGGCTACAGGGTTTTCATAGTCAGCCATGCCACTCCTGCCAATGTCAACTGTGCTCTGTTATAAAATCTCTCTTTAAAGCAAGGCCACAATTTACTTGTGAATGGGCCTTTCTTCTGAGCCCAGGTGTTAACAATAGAGGGTGTTTAAGGAAGCACTTGTGCTGAGATTCTGCTCAATAAGATGCCAGTATTTACTGTGAGAACCAAACTCTAGTTCAGCATTGAAGGACTGCTCTGTAAGGCTTTCGAATATGTCTTTCATTATACAACAAAAATTATTATCTTAGATGTTTATCTTATGTCTTCTGCACTGGTGTCAACGTAGAAGAGATCAAATTTTACATTCCCCTCCCCAAAAAAACAACAAAAAAATGTAAACTAGTAGAGAATTAAATTAAATATATTTTTGCCATTAAATATTTTTATGCCATTAAATTAAATATATTGTACTATATATTAAGCAATAGTCTATTTTTTTTTTTTTTTTTTTATAAAAATACCATTAAGGCTGTCTGGAACCTGCAAGGACAAGTGAGACAAGCAAACTCTAAGAACTGTGGAAGGTTCTCCAAGACTTTTGGAACATTTTACTCTTTACTGCTCATTATAGTAATTGTATTTAAATCAATTATATTTTTGCTTTACAAAATGTCTTCAAATGTGCCTTAGAGTTGCTTAATTTAATTTCTTCTTGCTCAGATCTTAATGATATATTTGAAAGTGTAGTGATCAACTGCAGTGCTATGCAGAAGTAATTTGCGGTAGGGAATATGATTCAAGATTGCCCCCAGCTGGAGCAGACGCATCAGATTTAGGTCCCTACCCAACCATTTAGCGTTCCGTTTTTTCTCGGCAGCTTAAAGGACAAAACATGGACATTCATCTTGACAAACACCAGCTGTTGAGGTTTACTTCAAAGAGGTGAGCCATCGCCTCCAGGCCAACCTGGGTAATGTTACACAACACAGTGCAGGTGAGTGGGGGTCTGAGGGCTTTGTCTAGGTTTTGAAGTTCTTTTTGCATCCGAGACATTGGTTGCAGACATTTACTGAAATCAGTGGAACTTTATGTTTCAATTGTAACTTTAATTAGACAGATTTCTGACATACTTTTTAATGAACTTTAATTAGTGGAGAACTAATAATGTTAGCTCGGCCATCAGAAGTTATCACAATGTTCTTATTAACAAGGTCGATGTAGGCTGTACAGCACGCAATCAATCAATTGTGAAATGCAACCTGTTATTTTCATCAGAGATGTTATTCCTATCATAGGTTGTTTCATTTGCAGTGCACAAAAGAGTCAATAAACAAGTGCGATGCTCCCCTTTTCCATCTTTAGGATGTAACAAATGTGGAAATAAATACTCTTTACACAGAACAGGATTTAGATGGGCATAAAAGCAATACCATCAGATAAAACCTGAAAATATATAAATGACATATAAAATGAATAGATTCAAGATCTTATTACTGCATACGTTTATTCTCCTTAAATGTGAAGTCTTTTGTGCTTTGCAGGTGTAGCAGGTGGGGATGTGGTTTAGTGTATGACTTCACTATAGGGAAGGGCAGGTGGTTAGGGGCAAGGTAGAGGGCTAATGGCACACCTGAGAGCTGTTGTACCATGTGTGTTTATTTGATCTGTTAAGATTTCTCTTGCCCTAAGCAGTTAGCTGAGCGCTGGTGTATGTGGCCGTGAGCAAAACAAAGCCAAAGCTGTGCAGAAGGTGGTGAGTGAGTTGGAATGCTGTAAAGTTATTTGATTTGCAAAACGTTTTTGTTACTGTCTGATTAGAGTGTCAAGGGCACAAGCACAAATAAAAAAAATCACATGTGCTCTTACCCTGGGTTCTCTAAACAGTGTGCTGCTGAGATTGTTACAGCCGAGCTCAGAAGTTGCTATCTTTTGAGGACCAAATCATTTAAAGTATTCAAATAATTAAATGGAAAATTGAACTTTTAAACACAATTCTAACAATATATGTCAGTGGAAAATATCTGAAAAACATGGTTTGTGGCAGGGGTTGTTGATAAACAAAAACATGGTTTGTGGCAGGGGCAGTTAATTGACCTGAAAATATTTTTCATTAAATCATAACATCAAATACATATAAATTGTCCAACAACCTATAAGTTCTAGGATGAACTTTGGGTAACAAGTGCTGCTTAATTATTTTTTAAGTGATCCCCTGCAAAGTGTCTATGAATAAGTATGTAATTAAAATTTTCTATGGAGAAAGGGATTATTGAGAGATAGGATCCATTTACTGAGTTGTAGGAATGATTTAAAGGTTAACTTTAGATCTAAACAGGTATTGGTATGAAGGGAAATCTGAGAAGATGCTAACCCTTGCAGTCAGTTAAAAATGACCAAAATGTAAAACAGACCACCAAGGCAGTTTTGGTGGTCTTTGATAACAAAGTCATCAATTCAATTTTGATAATTCAATTTTATTTAGATAGTGCTTTTAACAATAAGCATTGTCACAAAGCAGCTTTACAAATGTCTGGAAATAGATATTGATTTATCCCAAATGATCAAGTCAGAGGTAGCAAGGAAAAACTCCCTGAGGCAACATGAGGAAGAAACCTTAAGAGGAACCAGACTCAAAAAGGAAACCATCCTCTTCTGGTTACTATAGTGTTCAAGTGTGTTGGAAAGATCTTCAGTATAAGCATCAGGCTCTTTTTTGATTTCAGTACAGTTATAAAGTCTATAATATCCAGGTTAAAGTATCCTATGTATAATTGTCTGAATGACACTAGAGCATATTTTTTAGCAAGTGCAATCATTGGGCTGCCAAAGTGAAAACATTCACAATGATCTTTAGGGTATATGCGTGGTATCAACCAAAAGCAATCTCATGGCAAACTTTAGCCTATCCATCCAGGGCCAAAGAGAACACAGAGTATTAGGTATGCTCTTGTACTCTCTGGACAATGCATATCCTCTTACAGCATTACAGTATAAGAGTACAAGAGGACTCTGGCAATACTAGATATGACAACATAACTAAAAGGGAGAGCCAGAGGTAACACAGATATGAGGGCACCCGGGGACATAAAGCAACCAGACATAAAGCAGCCAGCCACTCCACCATCAACATACCTGAGTGAGTGCGTGAGAGCAGGGGATGACAGCAGCCAAACATCTCAGCATCCAAACAAAACACTCTGTGTGCATGAACCTTGCAGATCTGTGCCTTTACCTAAAAGAAAAACTATTAACAAAAAACTTGACTAAACATGCCAAGGTTTTCAACCTAGACTTAAAGTCTGAGTCCGAAACACTACAGAAATTGCAAGGCTGTCTTAGAACTGTGAGGCTTTGATGGAAAAGGCTCTGGCCTCTGCTGTTGTTGTCATTACTCTAGGTACCAACAAAAAGCCTGTACCTTTTGATCAAGCTTTCTTCACTTTCTTCGGTGCAAGACCATTTAGTGTATTGTAGTTCATTAGTATTATTTTATATTCAATGTAAAACTTTACTGGGAGACAATGCAGTGCAGATAAGATAGAGGTGATCTGGTCAAAACTTCTGGTTCTAGTAAGGACTCTAGCTGCTGCATTCTGGACTAAGTGAAATTTGTTTAAGCAACTACTGACAGCAGGGCATGTCAAAAGTCCAACATAGAAGTGAGAAAAACAGTAACTAGTTTCTCTGTATCTTGTAGTGACATAATATTTCTTAACTTACTTATCTATTCTAATAATATAACTACATGAAATTTAAATGAGAGACTGGAGTCAAAAATCACACCAAGGACTCTTATTGCTGGTCATCCAGATTTAGTACGTAATTACAAATCATATGTATTTTGTCTATATTTCTACTGGGGATGAGAATCACTCAAAATGTAGATGTTGCTCTCCAGTGAGGAGGGGAATCATTCAAGTGGTGATACTTTTTCTAGTGAGAATATTCAGAAGGTAGCCATAGTGTGCATTGAATGCCATTTAATGGGAGAAGACAATGTTTGCTTTTGTTGGAGTGTACCACATTAGCTGTATTGCATCCTTGTAAATTTGCCATTTCCAAGGCACAGGACTATGCGAGACAACACAGCTGCTATTCAGTTGCACTAGTCTGGTGGCTAGGTAGCTCTTAAGAAAAAAAAGGTATGCATCTGCCCTCTTCCAGTGCTTGCTTGCTCACCTCAACATACAGTAGCTTGTTGTTTTGTGGGATGAAATAAAATAAAAAATAAAAATACCACCATAGTGTCGGTCCACACTTTCACCTTTCTTTAATTCTCAAGTTATTCTACAGTACTGCCCCTATCCCAGTTTTGTTGGGAGGCTATTGTCATTACAATTTCCATCATTGTTTCAAAAGAACCTGCAGTGGATCAATGCCTCAAAGTATGTGAGCATGTCCTTGTCACTTCTATTGACACATGCCTTGTGATATGGCTGACAGGTGCTGAATAGCCTGTGGTGCAACATTTTCGCTTTTCATTATTGGAGTTGCAAATACCAGCATCCCAGCCAAGCAAAGAAAGGAGTGTGTGGCCACTCAAAATTTCATGGCTGAACACTTGATTGAAATGGCTGTGTTCCATCAAGAAGGTATGCAGTGCATGAGAGTTGTGCCTCAAGCCACTGGCCAGTCTGCTAAGGAGTCAAGTGATTCTTTTTGTGATTGAATTTTAGTCCTAGTACTTTCACATGTGAGGTCAGGATTATCAGAACTTCCACGTATTGTCTGACTCATCACAAGCTGTTGGAACTGTCTGCACTGAAGCCAGTTGTTCAAAGGGGTAGGCACAGGACCTTGGCAATTTGACAGTTGTATTAAGGCAACATTTATCCTGCAAACATCTAGAATGAAGCATACTCTTTTGTTGGTGGGTGTTTTTATGAGAACATTTCTTGAAAAGAGCTCAGCTGGGCATTCTGGCCTGCTACTGGACTGGACTGGACTGTAACTCAGTACTGCCAGTTGGTATGGGTTTCACCCCTTGTGTTTTAGCTGTGATCAATGATAAAACTATAAGTGACCATATATTTTCAGATACTGTATGATGCCAATACATATTCTGTGAATTGTGCCCTGGAAGAAAGACCAGGGGCTGAGCTTGCTTGGACCAACTTTGAAACAATAGTGGCCCATGATACTAGTACCCTGCATAACTCCATTCATCCACTATAAAAAAAATTTTTTAAATCAAATTAGTTGAAATAGTGTGAAGGCTAAATACAGTATGTTTGATGGCAAACAGTTTGTTTTTTTCTGAGTTACTATGGTGACCCTATCAGTATTTGTTACTGCCATGCACTGGGTTCAGTGGTTCTTGGAGATCTCCAGGGGTTCACTTCATGCAATAGTAGAGTTTGATTGCATGGTTAGGCTGTACATGTTTCCAAATTGTGCAACTGAACAAACCCTTAAACTGACTGAAATCAATGGAGCCACTGAAAAACTAAGGCATTTTAACTTTACTGATGGCATATAAGGGTGCTTAACAGGTAGCTTGCTCCTTCAAAATGTCCAGTCTGTGTTTCAGACAAAATGATGTAACTCAGGTCAGTTTTGTGGTAGCTGTCCTGGTACTAGGTGAAGCAGAGTGTTTTTACCAGACACCAGCAATGGTCTTTGAGCCAATCAACTTGCCCTCTCATCTTCTTTAACAATCCCTTTGACTTACAACACTCCACTGCCATGTCTTTCAGTAGCATTTCTATAGCCACTGAGTCTACAATTTATCTAATTAAGGGCCAAGAGCAACTATGTCCTAGTGTTATTGCCACAACCACCATAGCGATACACGCTTTCCGAACCAGTGTGTTAGCTCTTTTAAATTCATCTGCATGCCGCATGGATTTACATGCACCAATTCGTCTGCCTATACCACTAATTAGTACTTCTGCATCTGCCAGTGTAACTAGTATGAATGTTCTTTTAGTTTTGATGTGCTCTTGAAAGCACATAAGAGCTCTTTAATGAAAGTCATACTGTACTTGTTTGGGTGACTATGCCATGATATGGTTTAAGCTTTTGATCAGTGTTGTCGAGTGGATGATCCAGCTTCAGTCTTAAAGCGCATTTTCTGCTGCTGAACATTGCTTTTAACAGCTCTTCAATTTGCCTTAAGCCTAAACTAATTCCTAAACTAACTCCTCTTTGTTTCAACTTTGTAAAGGTAATAATAATAATAATAATAAACTTTATTTTATAAAGCGCCTTTAAAGTGGCTTCTCAAAGCGCTGTACATTAAAAGACAAATCACAGAATAAATAAAAACTTAAATAACATGAATAAAACTAATAATAAACAAATATAAAACAGTCAAAAGATATTAAGAATCGAAAGCGAGTTTAAAAAAGTGTGTCTTTAAAAGAGCTTTAAAAATTCCAAAGGACTGAGCTTCCCTGAGTTCAGGGGGAAGAGAGTTCCAAAGAGATGGAGCGTAGACAGAAAAAGCCCTGTCACCCATAGACTTAAGGTGGGTAAGTGGAACCGTCAGTAGATTCCCCTGTGAGGAGCGCAGTCTGCGATGTGGGGTGTATGGGATTAATAAGTGAGTCAAATATTGTGGAGCCAATCCATGCAATGCCTTGTATGTTAGCATTAAGATCTTAAAATCCACCCGGAACCTGACCGGGAGCCAGTGTAGGGACTTCAGAACAGGAGTGATATGGTCATATCTCCTGCTTCCCGTCAGGATCCGGGCGGCAGAGTTCTGAACATACTGCGCAATTTGCTAATTGCAGTTTTAGAAACTCCAGCTAAAACGGGCATTGCAATAATCCAATCGCGTGACCACAAATGAGTTTATCAGCTTTTCAGCGACAGATAAGTTTAGCATTGGTCTTAATTCGCGATATTTCTGAGATGAAAAAGGAAGCTTTCACAGTGCTCTGAACAAAAGAATCAAAAGTGAGGTTAGTGTCAAAAATTACACCAAGGTTCCTCATCTTGCTTTGGAACTCTAGAACAGAGCCGTCAACGGATAGAGACAGTGGAGCCGCTTTGCGAACCTGATGACGGGAACCTATGAGCATGACCTCAGTTTTCCCGCTGTTCAGGCACAGAAAGTTATTATTCATCCATTTCTTTATCTCAGAAATACAGCCAGAAAGATAACCAACATCAATGCTTTCACCAGATCTTGAGTGAATGTAGATTTGGGTATCGTCAGCATAGAAGTGATAATGGAGGCCAAGTGTTTGCAGCAGATGCCCAAGTGGAGACAGATAAATATTGAACAATAGAGGGCCAAGAATTGATCCCTGAGGAACACCAGTGAGCACCGAGCAAGTGTCAGATCTAAAGCCACTCATAGAAATAAACTGGGAACGGTCAGTAAAATAGGATTTAAACCAGTTTAAAACTTTCCCGGACACACCAAAAACACTTTCGAGGCGGGTAAGTAAAAGACCATGATCCACAGTATCGAAGGCAGCTCTAAGGTCAAGAAGAATCAGAAGTGAGGTAGCTCCAGAATCAGAGGCCATCAAAAGATCATTTGTAACTTTGACCAACGCAGTTTCAGTGCTATGAAATTTACAAAAACCTGATTGAAGTGGTTCAAAGAGGTTGTTGGTTGTCAGGTGAGAACAAAGTTGAGAGGCAACAACACGCTCAAGTAATTTTGCCAAAAACGGAAGATTTGAAATGGGGCGAAAATTGTTAAAATCATCCACAGAAACATTTCCTCTCTTGGGGACAGGCGTAACAGCAGCAGTAAAAGGTGAAAGGTGCTCACTTCTCCCATTTCAAGGGACTGAGCCATCGAATATGCGTTGTTAGAGGATGGATAAAGAAAGTCAGTCATATTCACAGAGCCTACGAGCATCAGAGGACAACTATTACATTCTGGGAACATTGTGTAGGCTATACCACGTGAGATCACATTCACCAGGTTATGACTTTGTTAATGATACTCAGCAAGGAAATAAGCACATGAAAATACTCTACTAGTTCAGAAGGAAACTAGTTTTAATAGAAGGAAACTACACTGTAAAACATGATAGCCCCATTAAGTTAGGTGAACTTATTTCTTCTCTTTAACTCCAAATGCCATGATACATTTTGGATTCTGAACTCAAGTTTATACGTTTTAAAAAATTTAACTTAAAGTAATTCAATGTCTTGACTAAAAAACATACATTTTTGAGTTGAAACAAAGCCTATCTCCAAGTTGGGATTACTCACGTTTTTAAGGCAGCAGGTGAACTTTTGTTTCTAAGTTTCAGGCTCAAGTTCTAATGTATCTCGGACACCGCAGAGTGGGATCATTAAATCATTACAGTACACAATGGAGTATACAGCAGAGAGTAAAGGCAAACAGTACTGAGTGTGTTGAAAGGATGTTCAGTAGTTATTATGAGTCATTGGATAAGCACAAAATAGTTTTTATGATCACGGCAGGAGTTCTTACAGAGAAAAAGGATATAACTTGATACTCTATATAATATGTATCGAATATCTACTAACTACCTTAAAATGTTTATATAGTGTTTAAAATTACTTGACAACCATTAGTTTGACCTGACAAGTTATTGATTGTCTACACAAGATTTTTTTTTAATTTTCCATCTAGCATCTAGATGGACTCTCCCAATAAACTGTTATTTAAAGTTTTTAAATGTTTAAAGGAGCTCTAAAATCCAGGATAACAAGCGTTTAGAAATGAGCTAAATCAGTTATGTTGTCAGATCAAAAACATGACAATATAGTTTGTGAAACCAACCAATATTTCAACATTATACTGTATGTATTTTAAGGTGTCTTCATAAGTAGTAAAAGATCCCAGTTTGTATAAGCCTTCAGTCAATGTTGGGCATGGAAACTGAACAGAAAGTCCCTTCTAAGTCCAAGTATGTAAAGAAACATGTGAGTATGGCACGAAAAGTAAACAATGCTGAAAACCTCTTTCAAATGGGATGTGAGGCATTTTTGTCTCCTTGAATAGATCCTTATTTTTTTTGCATTCAGTGCAATGCAAATAAGACATTGACACATGGGCTGTTCTATTTAAAGAAATAACAAAAGATTAAGCTGTAATGGAATACGGTCTTTATTCTCAGGAAAATCGTCACAACTCGATGTTATGTAACTATACGTATAAAGTGCCTCTATAATGCAGTTTGAACAAGGTTCAAACTGCATTATAGAGGGTTCAAGGATATGGGGTCTTACATATTTACTATCCCCATTTCCATAGAAATGTGTGCTCTCAGTGAAGGCACACACACACACACACACACACACACACACACACACAGTATGTCAATGACTGTGTTTTTGTTTGGTGTTCTGTGAATCATCTTGTGCCATTTAGCATATAATATGTGACCCAGATGCTTGGATCCATTCACAGGATTCTGATTGAACATAATGAAAGGCTATACAGCCCACCCTCAGCACACAAATAGGAATAACCATATGTGGAAAGATAAATAAGGCAAACTGCAAAACATTTTGATTAGATAAAGTTTCAACAGCCTTGTGGACTGAATGTAAGCTGACACTAGAAAACTATCAAGTCAAGTAAAAAATTTAAGAAAGCATAAGGGTGGGGACAAATAAAATAGATGCAGTTTAACGTGGTGACAGGAGTGGAATTTCATAAAATGGAAATTGCAATAGTCAAGTCAAGTCAAGTGAGATTTTAGTAGAGAAATTTTAGCAGAGGAAGAAACCAAGATGATTCCGTAGTTTCAGATCTTGATTACTTTTTTCTATCTGCATTATCCACAAAGAATAATACCTGTTCCTTTCATTGTGTGAATTGATCATGTACATTTTTATGCCTGCATTAAGAATGAAAGGATGTCAGCTGTAAGCTTTTTGTAGAAGCTCATTTCTTCATTGTGAGCCTGTTAGTTATTACAGTCACTATGTGGTAACAAGGAAAAAAGAAAAGTTTTGACAACTGACAGAGTATAATATACATATGAACTTGAAGGACGTCAAGTTCATAAAGCACAAAGAGCAGAAACAGTGCCTCAATTCAAGGTAAAACCATGATTTACAGGAGCCCGTGGCTGACATTTGTAATCTAGTGGGCAATGTCCCTTGGTGTTATGACTTAGGAAACCTCAAATCAAAATACTACTTCACATTTATGTTCCTGGGAAGTTTAACAGCTGTTTAGAGAAGATGCCATTTGAGCCTGAGTGTGACGGAAAGAAGATGGAACCAGCGTCAGACCATCTCTGACTCACTCTAGAGTTTCCATCGTTGGACGTTTGCATGTGTTATATAGCATATCCCATGGTACATTAATTCATGTTCGGAATGGTAACGGTTCCCACATACGCATTCTAGCAGCCACACAGCTTAGTGCTCTGGCAGAAAATCCCATAAAATAGGAGCCCATTCATCTGGGCAGAAAGGAAGACATTTACCAGAACTGGAAAGAATCCCACAATATTAAACAGTAGATGGAATTGTGAAGTGGCAGCAGTAATCATGCAGGGCAGTGGGCCACAGGAATGCAAATCATCTGCACAGCCATAAGTTAAGTTAGCAGGTGGCCTCCTCTAGTCATCTTATGTCAACACTTGTTTTTATACAGCCTACATAACATCTGGTTGGCTGCACAGCTGCTTTTAATTAAGTGTAATCCAGTCATTCAACTTTGACAATGAGAAGTAGAAACACACATCAATGGCAAGTATATCTCATGAGATATATGAGGTATTTTGAGTGGATCAACATATTGATAGTGTAGATATACATTAAAATATAATCTAATCTATTTGGTTTGAAGCAAAGCCAAGGCTTAAAAAAATTGGACACAAGCTCACTAGATGTGAAGATAATAGGTGTGAGGAGGGAATGATGCTGCATTTGATTGAAGTAGGAATAAAGTAATTTTTTGAGCTTTGTGTGTTCAAGCTAAAAAAAAACAAACCTTGGCACCACATGGGCACCAACAAGCTAGCCAGCTAATATTAGTGATCATGAGTTAATGATGCATTTATTTTTGCAAAACAGCACACTCTGTGGCCAATGTTGTACATTTAACCAATTAATTTGTCTGTGCTCATTGCTATCAAGTACTGTAAACTCATTTAAAGAATCCATTCATCCATCCATCTTCTACCGCTTACTCCTTTTCAGGGTTGCGGGGAGCATCGGGCACAAGGCAGGGTACACCCTGGATACGGTGAAAGTCCACCACAGGGCACAATCACATACACACTCACACACCTAATCATACACTTCAGACACGTCGATCATCCTACCATGCATGTTTTTGGACTGGGGAAGAAACCGGAGTGCCGGAGGAAACCCACGCAGCACGGGGAGAGCATTCAAGCTCCGCACACACATGACCCCGGCAGGAATCGAGCCCTGGACCCTGGAGGTGTGAGGCGAACATGCCCCTCATTTAAAGAAGCCAAGTGATATTTTTTTTTTACTGCTGATAGTCTGAGCGGCGATGTTCAAGACATCTCAAGTTATCAAGTCATCGAGTTTTCATTGGGGTTTCATTTTAGAGGTCATAAATGTACATGCTTTTTTTCAAAGAAAAATAATTAAATTGACTGTATAACTGTTCATTCCTTAACGATTGTAAAATATTTCAAAAGCTTGGAATTATACACTTCTGACTTTCTGAGACCACAATTGAATTTTACTTGTGTTGCTTGTATTATAAAGCAGTACAAAAAATATAAATGTTATTTTAAATCCATTGATTAAATCTAAGCTGTTTTAGACTGAAATATTGCTTAATTATTGGCTCACTATCTTAAAATCCCAAAATTATCAGACAGAACATGATACTTTTAAGTATCATTTATTGTTATATAATTAAGTATTATTTATTTAAACAGTTGTACAGAAATCAAGGTCTAAACCCTCAATAAGTGAGCCGAAGCAAGGAAAAGGTCCCTGGGATGGCACATTGTAAAAAAGACAGTTAACAGTTGAAAAAAAGACAGTTGTAAAAAAGACAGTTGACTTAACTTAAAATTTCAAGGCAACTTGCTGCGTGACTTTTTTGAGTTTACTCAAGGTTAAACATTGAGTTAAGTGAAGTTCAGTAAACTCAAAAAAGCTGTGCAGCAAGTTGCCTTGAAAGTTTAAGTTAAGACAACTTTTCTTTTCTTTTTACAGTGCATAAGAATAAACCTTGAAAGGAATCAGAGATAAAAGGAAAACCATCCTCCTCCGGGTGACAACAGATAGTTGGATTTGGATAATTATAGTTTAAAGTCATACAGGTACAGACAGACACTAATGAATGTAAGTTTTAAAGTAAGCACAACATAAGACACCAGCTCAGTAGTAGTGCTGTTTGTGGGAAGTATAAGTCATCTAAGTGAAATTACTTCTTCACGGTAGCACAAATGTCATTTGTAAGTACATAAGACTTTGTTTTTTGTTTTACTACCAGCTGTAAAACTAATAATGCAGAATTAAGACAAAGGATGACTGAAGAGATCATGTAGAATAAAGAGAAAAAAAAAACTCAATAGCATTTTTTGAAAACATATTTAATAACACATTAACATTGTCCTAATACAATAAATGTTTTTGAAAAAAATATATATATTATTCAAATTACTAACGTAAATGCATGTAAAGTCTGAAGGAAATCAAAACATCGGCTTCTAAAATCACCAGAAATATTGATCATGATCAAAGGGGTAATGAATAGCTACTGCTTACTTGACTGGTCTCAAATAGATACTCAGGAAAGAGCATGTATTATTTGCAAGTGGTAAATATTCAATATGTTTTCTATTATTTCAGAGTAAAGCCAAATAAATAAGCACATTCATGAGCTAATATATACATAACACTGTACATCAAAGTAAATCTCAAAACTATCTATCTGGTTTATGTTTTATTCCAGCATTATTACTATAGTGTCTCCAATTAAACTTAATGAATTGAACTTAATGTATGAATCGCACTGATACTGTGATGTATCACAAAACAAGGGCTGATGTGTGTTCACAAAAAAAAACAAAAAAAAAAAACAAGCTCCCAAACATATAGCGATTTCAGTGGCACCCACAAGACCTGACTACCATATTGCGGTATTTTTTCAGAATTACATTTGAGCTGTCATCAAAGTATAGCACAGATATTGCGTTCAGCTTGGTTGGTGCACAGCAAGGCTTTGGCACATTATCCGGAAACATGAGATGGACCTGAATGGAAGACCAACCAAATGAAATCAGTTTTTGTTGAAATATTACTAAATATACATGACATGTCACTGATATCAGGCTTCATTGTGGGTTTATTTTTTTAAGTTTATATTTACCAGAGTTTGCACAATTGCATGATTTGTTGCATTCATATGTGCATTGAGTGGGAATGAGCATTCTCCATCACAGTAAAATGCTGCATAGCCCTCAGGTGCAATTATCCAGTCCTTGAAAAAGCAAAGGAGGAGAAACACAAAGGTAGAGAGGGAATACAACATGTTACCTTAAGAGAGAAAAGCATCATTAACAATCTTAGAATATTTCACATTTGTGTTCATCTTGGTTTCTGTGTTCATGCATGTCCTATACCTGCCATCCTAATTCGCGGAAGCTGACATAAAGCTCATGCTTCTTGCAGGCCTGCTTCTGTTCGCTGATGTTTTGATCTAGATAAAGGCAACCAAAACCCACCATCAGTGTTCAAACGCTAGTATAGTAATTTACTGTTGTTTAGTCTACTCCTGCATGGGTGGGCTCAAGTGTCCAACCCTCATGAGCACCTCTTTTCTATATCTAGCTGCTGGAAGGTATTCTCCCAAATAATGACGGTAAGCAGGACAGAAGGGTGTGATGTTTAATCCATATTCAAAGTAGAATGCATTCCCTATATGCTGGTTTCATATTATACCTCCAATCCTGGAAGCCTGTGAGGTTTTTGGTGGACTTCTGCCTTTGTTTCTGCTAGGATTCTTCCTCTTTCCCCCTGTGGCCCTGACAGAGCGCAGCAACACTTCGCTGGCTTTGAAAAATGCCACAAGAAAAGGCTGCTTGGATTGTGGCCCGCTCCTGCCAATGATCCCGGCGGATTTCATGTTGATGCTTCGACCTATAAATTTAAAAATTGAACACATTTAAAAATGTCAAAGGGGGGTTTGGTTTTTTCAGCAGCATAGACATAGTTAACATATTGTACAACAACAAGCATATCTTTATCTATACTTAAATAACCAGCAACCCCTGAAAATTTGCAATGTGTACATTTATCTATTTATGCAACTTAATTTGGCTACAAACATAAATAAGCTGTCTTAGATGTCTGGTGAACTTTGGCATTGTGCCATGTACCATTAAGCCAGGAGCAACAGACAACCACTCAACAGGAAACAAACATGGTTTGGTGAAATATTATTAATGACAAGAAATTACTTTTTTTTTTTATCTATATGTGTTGTAGCGCTAATGTAACTCACACAGATTCTTGTTTGAAAAATATGTTACAACATGAACTAATTACTGAATAATCCAATTTAATACATATTTTCACAGCAGACATAATTACTTGACATACACTAAACCTGTGTAATATCAAATCCCTGCAATGTAAAGAAAAAAAAACGATCAAACGTTTAACGCTTAACCTAAACTTATTCTGGGGTAGATGAATCAAACTGAGCTATCCTACACAACAAGTAAACGTTTTAATATGCTTGACAAGTCTTCTGTTTGTGTTGCTTGGAAACCGACTGGGTTTAATTAATGTAATAACTTGTGACAAGAAAGATAGCTAGTTAAGTGCATTAACACAGACTAGGTTAAACAAATATAATCATATGAGTATTATCTTCTTCCAACAATGCTTCCTATGTAGCACACTGTTTGCGCTCTCAAAATAAAATAAAAAAAGTTAAAAAAAAAAAAAAAAGCCCTTTGGACAACATTTCAGCTAGGAAATTTACTTCTTTATTCACACATAAAAATATAAATATATAATTTGGCCCTGGCGAGTGTCTCTTGACATGTTTTACCATGAACTGGCTGCTTGTAGTAAACAGCAATCATCTATGTGAAAATCATAATCTGGGCACGCTCATTAATCTGCCCCATAAAAACAGTTCTAGCATCAGCCAGGTTGTGCCTTGGCTATGCGATGTGTGTAGTGCAGCAGGCAGTGTGAATCTGAACTGTATAATTGTTGGCTTTTTTTTTTACATATTTGGACAAGCAAACGTTTGATCCTCTTTGAAACAGTGCCTATTAGTATCAAATGACACATAAAATTGACATTTTCTAGAAATCTAATAATTTAAATGAACAAAAAAAGAACAGTTACCAAAAAAAAGGAAAAAGTATTTATCACACCTGATTTTTTATTAGAATCAGATGTGCCAGTGATTAGAACCTTGTGTTTAGGAAGTGCAGGTGGAACCTGTCATTTATGCCCCTCTCATATCATGTCTGGTGTTCCCTTTGCTATTGAGGTGTGTGGTGTCATGCCAAGATCTTAAGAGTTCTGTAAGGCCTTGGAAAAAGATTGTGGATGCCTATGAATCTGGCAAGAGATTTGAAAAGATTTATTATTTGAAATACATGATTCCACTGTAAGGAAAATCATCTACAAGTGGCACAGATTTCAAATGACTGCCAATTTGTCTTGGACTGGCCGTCTTAGCTAATTCAGCCCAAGAGATTTCCGTCTGATGCAAAAAGATGTCTCCAAGAACAAAAAAAATCAATCACAGGATCTGCTAGTAGGTCTTGCAATTGTTGATGTCATAGTGCATGCTTCCACAATCAGAAAGAGATTAAACAAATTTGACCTGCATGGGAGTCATGCCAGGAAAAAGCCTTTGCAAGACCACAGTTTGCCAATGAGCACATAGGCAAAGACCAGGCCTTTTGGAATAATGTGCTCTGGACAAAATCAAAGATAGAATTGTTTGGCCACAGTAACAGCAGACATGTTTGGCGCAGACCAAAGACAGCTTTTCAGGAGAAGCACCTCATACCAACTGTGAAGCACGTTGATGGTAAAGTTATGATTTGGGGTTCGTAGTCTTAGGGACTGCGAAGCTTGAATTCATTGATTCAACTATGAATTCTGCATCACATCAAAGAGTGCTTGAAGATATGAGGCCATCTGTCCAAAAGTTGAAGTTGAACTGAATGTGGACCTTTCAACAGGATAATGATCCTAAGCACACTTGCAAATCCACCAAGGAATGGCTCAATGGTGGATTATGGAATGGCCTAGTCAAAGCCCGGATTTTAATCCCATTGAAATGTTGTGGGGGATTTGAAACAAGCATTACATGCCAGAAAACCCTCAAACATCTTGCAACTGAAAGAATATTGCATGGAAGAGTGGTCAAAAATTCCAGCAAGCCTGGACAATTATGCAAAACGTCTACAAGAAGTTATTTCTGCTAAAGGGGGCAATACTAGCTTCTGAGGCCAAGGGTGTACTTACTTTTTTTACAGAAGAATATCACATCTATTGATACTTTCTGTTGAATACATGATTGAAAAGCTGATCCTTGTGGATTTGTTCAAGTATATCATCTTCATTAACAGGTATTGTTTCAAACATGATCAGAAGTCTTGTCCAAGTGTGTAAAAAAAATCACATTTTCCACATGTCTATACTGTATGTGCATGAGTACAAGAGCACTGAATTTCATAGTGCCACTAGGCATTGGCAATGGAATTTGATAACTTTACAATGCATCCATTATTTCTTAGAACAGCTACAAATAATATCTGTGTCATTTCCTTACCGTCCATGGTCTCTACACAGAGCTGAAGGCCCATGTTCTGCTGCGGGTTAAGCACCCAGTGGTTACTGGTGGCTGTGATGTCAAACACCAGCCATCCTCCATCTGAGGCACGGATTTTCTTTGAATCGAGCAAAAATGTCTCTGCATCCCTAAATAACAAATTCAGAGTACAGCTGTGAGAGTAGGTCTTATAAATTGTGGTCATAAATTGTGGCCTGAATTATCTAATAACCACTTCCAAATGTAAGCTTCAATATGAATCTGCTCCAGGCATTCCTTTGTCATCTTGGCATCGATATCATGGACCGGCAATTTCAGTTAATCTAATTCTATGATGTTCCAAAACAGTCTGTGGGCCACACACCGTGAGAACAGACACACACAAAAAAGCTGATCAGAGACAGTAACAGGCCCAGACATGCTACACGCACACTTCGTTTCTAATCATACCACAAATAGCTCTTCTTTGACTCTCCTTTTTTCTATTTTTTACTTTTAATATAAACATCTTAATCCAAGAGGTTTAGTTATACTAAAAAGTGCTTTCCCACATAGTCCCTTTATCTTAATCGAATTTTATGTCTTTTTTTTTCCTTTTTTTTTTACACATTTTTAAGAAGAAATCACAGAGCACTCTTATTTTTTTGGCATTACTTCAGTTCAGTTGTTAAGAACTGCGTGCTGACTTGTGAAAATTTATCAAAAGAAACATCACAGCAAAGACTGAGGAAACGAGCCGATTGCTTATAAAAGCAGAACGGATTAGTGGTAGGCCTCCGATGGCCACAGTTGCTTTAAACCACCTTCTCGGCATCTCAGGAGTCACATATCTCTCCATTGCATTCGCACTTGGTATGTATAATCTATGCCTACGTTCTGGCCATATATGCATAAAGATAAGTAGCAGGTTTCTTTTCCAGAGCATTGTGACTGTAAAAGGGACAGGTGGGTTAGTTGGCACTCTGTATGGATGTGGCTCTTCTCTCTTGGAGGTCTTTATTAGAAGCAGATGGCCCTGCTTAGGAAACGAGTAGTCTGACAAAGTGGTGGGGATATATCAAAAGTGATAACCAAATGGGCTTCCGAGACTTCATAAGTAGGGGAAACTTGCAAATGGCCTGTTAATGGAAACCTCTGATCTCTAGGTTTTATCAGAGAACATGGTGAGAGTGAGGCAGTGCAGGGTCCGAATGGAAGCTGAACTAATAACACAGTCTCACAACATGCGCACGGTCTCCCCTTTGCCTAAAACAAAGAAACATAAAAGTATGCAGCCAAAGAGTTTGGCGCAGGCCTTGAATGACTATGAGCTGATAGATTAGATAAAGTACATAAGCACAGCTGCTTCTAACCCTCTTTTGAGTAGTGTTTCAGAATGGAACTGTCCTCCACACACCCATTAATTTTGACTGTGTATTCTTCACTATCATGCCATGCTTCAGCGTTTATATGAATGTCCAAAATCAGACTCTTTATTTTTTTAAACTATTATTAAAAAGCCTGCATAGCACAATGCTAACCTTTTATGTGTTCTATAACCATTTCCTATTACGTATAACATTTCTGACAAAAAAATATTATTCGCGTTGTATTCAACATTTGTGGCAGTGTATTAGCTGTTTACAAGTTTTTGCTTTGAAACCTGCCACTCATTTAGAGATTTTCAGCATTTAAAAAGAACTGAGTAAATCTTCTTCTCCAAAAAAAAGGGCAAAAGGACAATTCTCTCTATTGGTGCTGATAATGAGAGTAATAGTAGCAAGGTAAACAGACTGCAAGAAATTATTCTAGTTGTAAAATAAAATTAAAACAGAATCTATACATTAGGTAAGTTTTACAAATAGTCTGCTTTCAGTTTTTGCTAAATGTACGAATTACATGCATTTGTTTACCTCTTTTTCTATGAATTTGCAGAGAAACAGTATATTAACTGACACGTGTGGGCAAAGACAGGTCAGTATTTCAATGGTGACAAATTACGCTCTTAAAACTTCCTGAAACATGTTATTTAATCACCACTAGAGAAGACTCCAGACAGACTCCAGACACACACTAGTGTAAACAGGATGTCCTTTTATTTTCTGCCTGATTGCCTATACAAAGTGTTTTTTACCGAGCAACCATGGTCTTAAAAGACTAATGGAAAAAATGTAATCCCAAATGGTTAAGAAAATTTAGTCTAGGCAGTGTTGTCGGATGACTTTGACGGCAAGGGCTGGGAATATGAATGTATTTTTTCATCCTGTTTCTTTCCCAAGAAAGAAATAAAATGTTTTACGTCTGAAATCTAGATGCAAGTTCCATAGCAACATCATCTGTGCCCCAGTAAGACAGACAGCTTGACCCAGTAAAATTCATGAACATTGTTAAATACACTCTTTTGAGTAGTAATACTTTATATATATATATATATATATATATATATATATATATATATATATATATATATATATATATATATATATATATATATATATATATGTGTGTGCATGTATGTACCATGTACCATATATTGTACTCACCTGTTTTGATATTCCTTGATCACCTGGTAAATGGAAACCTTTAGTGTGACGTTTTCATATCTCCCAAGACTGTGATCTTTATAGATGCGAAACTCTGCTGCTGTTACAGCTTCCCCATCCGGAATTTGAGTTAGGTCAAAACGGAACTCTTTATAATGTCTCCTCTGGTGGGAAAAATCCCTGTCTCTCTCCACTGCAAAAGAGAGTAGTGGAAAAGAGTTGGAAAAATGATACACCACTCGGTAGATCAAGAAGTCTCGGCTGGAGGGGCATGATATTGTCTCACACATGATGTGTTAACAGTTGCTTCCTTTAAGTGGCCAGTGTTCAAATTTCACAATCTAAACATTTAGATGAAGGGAGGGGGATTCTAGTCCATTAAATTAGTCAAATGAGTAAGAGGTAATGTTTTTAGTACTGGGCCTCTCATGTGAGCTTTCAGTATCCTCTCAGTATGATGAATGATCTGGCCGTTAAGCAAAACAGGCGTTCGCTAATGACACTCTGCCCTTCAGCATAGACAAGTCCACAAGATAAAGTGTTTGTTCTCTTAGACAGGCTGGCAATATTAACATATTTCACATATTTTACCTCACAGACGTTTACGTATTAATGGTCATGTTTAAAACACACACACACACATTCCAATGATAATACGATGTCCCGATGCTAAAAATATATATTTTTTAAAATGTCTCTATTAAAGATTTAATGTTTTCCTAAACAGTATAAATCTACGGCCGAAGCTTTAGACACAACATCCCTGATTTATAGACTTTATGAACTTGGGACATTCCAAATATCTAGAATCTAAACAACCAGATGTTTATATGTCTTAGTACACTATAGTCATGGCTGCTATCACACACACACACACACACACACACACAAGCAGTGAAATCATCCATACAGCTATATACAAGGCCTAAAATAAGAGTGCAAAGTGATAACTAAGGAGACAGCATTGTAGCTCCATAGTGTCAGTGATATAGCGCAGTACTGTTTCTCTGATAATTTATCTATAGTGAAAGTCTATGGCTACTTAACAAGAGGAGGTCAGAGGCCAGGCCCGAGTCATACCAGCTGCTCAGGCTCAACTTCAAGTCTGGCCTGCTAATTAAGAACAGAGGTCGGGGCCGGTCAGGACACAGACAGCACTAGTTTCATTCACAGGATTAATTTAAAGCATAACTTTTTGGAACAGGGTCTTCACTCTGAGCAGTGAACCTGTAAAACTTTGACATGATTGGAGACCATATGTGTGAGTTTTGTACATTCATTTTGTGCATCTAAATTGTAGATGATATATGTAGTGTTATTGATTTATGAAGAATGATGAAGTTGTGATTCAATCTTATATTACTGTTCAATGGGGGGGGGGCATAAAGAGGTTTACGAGGTTTAATCAAAATCGTGAAAGATGTAGTGATATCATGTCACAAAGTTTTCGTAGTATGTTTTATTATGGAAGGGTCAGCTGCCAGAACTGCTCCGAAATTCCATATTGTATTCTACCTCAAAATAGATAAAAAATTTCTAATCAGTCCTTTTAAGAGTGTATGTCAAAAAATATCAATACAGTACCAAATACAACGTTGGTAACGCTTCAGTATTGTGTATTAAGATGTTAAGAAATAGAACAGCTTTTAACTGCATCCACTAATCGTTGCACGTTGCTCCTGTCTTACTCTAAATTAGAAGACCTTTTCTTTCAAAGTGAACTGTGTGCATGCCCTTGATTCTAAGTGAAAACATATGTAGTATAGTCAATTAGATGGCTTTCCCTGTGGGCTGCCTACACTGACACGTTTTGAAAGGTCAGCCAGAAATTGAATCTGCTATTTTTCGCTCTCACGTTGAAAAAATATTACGTCCGATATTACTTTTGACAATTTAACAGTACAGTAAATGAAAAAGAAAAACACAACACATGCTCTGAAAACTCAATTTTAGTGATTCAAGCGCTCGTGAAACGCGATGCAATACGACCATGAACCATATTCATAAATTCTGACGAGGGAAACGGCAACACTTTTTATGACTAAAACCAGTCTACCCAGTTCCCTGTCCTCCCTTTAACAACAGGAAATAATTAAGGCAAATTATCCACAGGTCAAACATTCATTTGATAAGTTTGCATGAGCTTCTGAGTTCAAGGGGTCATGGCTACTGAAGCATTACAGTCTTAATCATGCGTATCGCTGTGACTCTTTCAAAACACGCAACATTCCAGAAACCAGGGCCTTAATAGCATGCATTCAACACAACACTTGAGCATGTCCTAGAGAATTTATTTAATGTTTCCTGCTTTCACCCCCCTGCATACCATACCAAGTGTACGTATCCTATGTCTAACTGAATTTGCACAGACACTACAGAGGCTTTAGTAATTATCTGATATAATAACACTCTTCAGAGGCCAGTGTCTTTTCCTTCACTAACCTGTAATTGTCTCCGTCTTTTCAGAGACTATGCTGTTCTATTTTATCTGGTTTATGGAGATTTAAATGACATGCTGCACATAGTTTAGCTTATATGTTGTAAATGAAAGGGTGTCATAGATCATGTCACTTTTAGAGTAGGAACTATAAATGTACTTATACATCAGCACACAGACGATTATAAAAGACGTTAAGAAATTTGAATTACTTATTACAGATCCGTGTATTTTAGTGTAATTTGAACCATGTTCAAATAATTATGAATCATAATGACTGTTTTTAGTAGGTTTCATAGATTTAATAATGTGTCAACATTGGTGCTTGCTGCATATAATGATCTAGTGTGTGATTTATATGTATCTTATAACAATGGTAGGAGCAAAACACTCCTACAGATCACCTACAGTCTTTGTCGAGAGCTTTTAATTTATTATATGTAGGAAATTTCACAAATGGAGAATAAGGGAATTAACATATAAATGGTTACATATTGCATAAGCCAGTTATTCTCAAAGTGAGGTCTGGGAAACATAGCCAGGCGATGTGTGATTTATTTATTTTTTTCGTTTGTTTGTTTTGTTTTGTTTGTTTGATTATTAGTTTGTTTAGTTACAGCGATGGGAATCACGACCCACCATTATCAAAAGTATTATATTTATCATCGAGTTTGTATCGTTATTAACGTGTTTAACTAGTGACTTGAATACGAATTTCAATTACACAAAAACTAATAAGCCTACAAAAAATGTTAACTTGGACCTAATGTGTTAGGGGGTGGGGGGTGGTGAATAAATAGCCAAAATAGTATTGTATATTTGAACAGATGGGTGTTATTTCAAAATGAAATCTGTGCCCGTAGGTTCAGTGGAACGTATTACAGTTTAAAAAGGGTCTCTAAGTGGAAACTTTTCAGAACCCCTGGAAACTATTGAAAGTTTTTGAAAGTGCTCCACAGCTTCACCAGACCTAATATAGCCAAATTAAATCATACGTTAAAATAGTACTACCAATAGTAAAGTATTGTGTGGCTTGAGTCCCTCCCCTCTTTCCCCCACCAAGGAAAATGTTCCTAAGGCCAAGACAGACTGTGAACAAAGTTCTATTTGTGAAGATAGGAGCGTTCTCTACATCTAGATATGTAGGCTATTGTTTTCTACAAGGGGTTGTTGTAACATTTGGACATGATACAGCACGGCCTTTCGTAAAGCTCTTGCGCTTTTACTAGTGCGTGGTATAAACACT
The DNA here is from genome assembly GCA_012411365.1 of Ameiurus melas. Classification (NCBI taxonomy): domain Eukaryota; kingdom Metazoa; phylum Chordata; class Actinopteri; order Siluriformes; family Ictaluridae; genus Ameiurus; species Ameiurus melas. The sequence goes on along the minus strand of CM022755.1, from coordinate 7,599,556 downwards.
ACCTGCGTGTATAAAACCGTAGCTTTAAATGCCTAGCTTGTTATTTTGGTACGGGGACAAACAGACTATGTTTAGGAGGCATATAACAGACTGTAACAGTCTGATGTGAAGATTATTTAGTGGTTGGTACACTCGCAAAAAGTTGTGCGCTATCCAAACCCAATGATCCGCAAATAGAAACGCTTTTAAAGGCACCAACTTCCTCAGGGAATGTAGGCTATACCTACCCAGATTCACAAAGCTCATAACCATGTCGGCATCGTTCAGAAAGTTTGCGTCGTGTGAAGTAGCCAGAGGTGGACTCTGACTTGTCCAGGCCACGGGCGCGCGAGAATATCCATATGGAGCGCTGTGCTGGCTTTTGCGCGAATTTCCCAGAGAGTTGATACTGATCGCTTTGCCTGTGTCCCCGAGCAGCGTGTCCTCCTCCGCTTCCTCGGTCGCCATGGCGTTGTACAGATCGAGCATGAAGAGAGGTGCCGAGGATGCCTGCTTTGCCGGAGAGAAGGGTTTCGGGCGATGGGGCAAACCCAGGATGGAGAGGATCTCCCGTTGGATCTCTCTGCGCTCGTGGTTTCTCAAGCGTCTGTAAACGAAGCTCGAGTGGACATGGTTGTCCCCTAATGCGCACTGGACGCTGTGAAAGAAGCCGAGACAGCTCCACAGGAGTGCGAAGGCCGCTCCGGCGCAAAGCGTTAAGACCTTCATACTGTAGATCTAGATGATGTTGTTTCTTCACCACAAAGGTCTCGGGCTGTTGATGAGCTCCATGACAGTGCGTGTACCATTCATAATCCTAATAATAATAATAGTAATAATAATAATAATAATAATAATAAGGAGTAACTACTACTACTACTATTACTAGCCTAGTGAAAACTGCACCTTGTGTCCCTTTGATTGTCCAAAAAGTCCAAAAGGTCGCAGTCCTTTGTAGTCTGATGGTTCACATCACGCTTGTTGCGTCTTCTTTACTTACTTCAAAGCCTTTTATTCAACTCTCTCGATATATCTTTTACCCACAGTGGTTCTGAGAAAGAAAAAAAAAAGAAAAGGAAATCCCAAACTTACAGAATGCACCTTCAGGTTTGTGTAGTTAGTGCTCAGGGAAAAGCGCGAGACGGCCACAACAGAGATCCGAGTCGCGTGAGTGAGGAGTCGGTGTTCGCTGTTTAAACCCGCTGGAGCTCGTGCGCTAGAAGAGTACACATCTGTTGGGGGGATTTAAAAAAAAAGAGTTCAGACTGAGTAGTCCGTCCCACACATAGGATTCGTGTCCACCTCTAGCGGTCGCATGAAGTCTCGTTGACCACGCTTCAGAGTGAAATTAGAGCCACTTGATATATGACACCAGTAGTAATCATGCAAAGGAGGAAAAACGTCCACGGATGGGGTTTAGGTCATGCACCTTCTAGTGGATGTGATTTTATCCTGCTCAAGTACTTCACTTTTGCAGGCAAAAGAAAGAAACAGAAAAATGTAGGCTATAAACAATATGGGTATAACACCTGTTTCTGAAAAAAAAAAAAAGTTTCCTTAACATAAAAAAATATGGCTCTAGACTGTAGGCTACCGCTGAGGTTTACACTGTACCTTCAAGGATACACCTTTTGTACCTTTAGTGTGTGTGGATTCAGGTACACTATGTGGCCAAACGTTTGTAGACACCTGAGCATTAGACATATTTGTTACTACAAAGCTTGTGGAAGAGCACAATTGTATTGCATATCTTTTTATGCTGTAGCGTTACAATATCCCGTCAGTGGAATCAAGGGGCTGAGCCCAAGCATGTTCCAGCATGACCTACGCATAAGGTTGGTGTGGAAGAACTCGATTGGCTTGCACAGAGCCCTGACCTCATCTCCACTGAACACCTCTACACTGACTTCTGGACATACTAGAGTTTCTCGTCTGACATCAGTGCCCGGATTCACTAACGCTCTTGTGGTTGTATGGGCAAATCCCAACAGCCACGCTGCAAAATCTAGTGAAAAGTCTTCCCAGAAAAGTGGAGTTTATTATAAGGGCAAAGAGGGGACTAAATCTGGAATGGTATGTTCTGTAAGCACATAGTCAGGTGTTCATAAACATTTTGCCATATAGTATATATTGGGACATCAGGCAAACTAGGACAGTTTAACTTGGCAGCATTTCTTTTTTGGCTTGAGAAGTGAGTCAAAGGTTACTAGGTTACTAGGTTACTAGGTCCTTGCTTATGTTGCTGGACCTGCTTGATAGAAATAACATCACTTACTTCATGTGATATCATAAGGGGGTGTGATAAGCATTAAACAGGAAGTTGACCCCAAAAATCTTGGGGCTGAAGAAAATTGTATGTGCCTTGGGAATTTGTTTATACAGTTTTCAAATTGTCATGACTAAGTTTTTTACCACCACGGTGGTTAATGACCAAATCACAGCGGTGTTGGCAGTGAGAATATCACTATATAATATAATGTAATATATAATAATAATAATAATAATAATAATAATAATAATAATAATAATAATTTTATATGCTTAAATTAAATAAAAAATAAAATATATATAAAGAAAAATCTTTGAGGTTTTTAGCAGCTCCGTCAGTGAAACAGCCTTGTTGTGTCATGTTTTTGCAATGAGAAACAGCCTAAGGGCGCTGTGGGATACGGTATTGTGATTGACCCGCAGAGGAGAGGAGAAGAAGTGAAACATGCACGTTTCTCTGACGAATACTTCATTTCTTTTACAGGTGTAGTATACCATAAGCCTATAAAACTTTGAAAGAAATAGCAGTAGGACTATAAGCTAAATAATATGTTAAAAATCTAAATATTAAATAAAATTTAAAAACGTGGCTTGGTGACATGCCTGGAGATGGATCATGAGATTTGTATGCTACTGTTTGCACATTTAACACTCATTTTTATTCCCACAAAGTCAGCATATGGTTTACGTAATTATGATTACGTAATTTTTGTATTACATAAAATCTTGTTATTATTATAATTTATTATTATGATAGCCTACTTGTAAACAAAGCATTGTACTTTGTACTTGTCATAGTGCCCACTCAAGCAGAAACATTAATGTGGCATGTGATGTGACACCACCGCCGTGGTGCGGTTGTGATGGCCATCATCACAGCCCTAATTTCCACATGTTTATGATGCATCTATAAATAAGATGTACTACTGTGACAAAATAATCATGAGGTTAATACAAATAATGTACATATGACTGAAAAGAATTTTCATGATGGTTTGGTCATTTGGGACAGCATGGTTCAAGCTAAGGGGAAGAGTCTTAAAATACAATACGTAGAGAGGGGAAAATTGAAAGGATATAATAGATGTGTGAAACACCCCCACATCTATAGTTACATGATGCATTGGTGTATTTTATTAGCATAAAATAGTGTTTTACTATACTGTATAATATAACATTATTTTGGCCTACTAATGAGTATGCGGATTTTACTTGGTATACTGTGTTCATATATTTTTTTTGTATTTTACATATGAGAGTTTTATTTAGTGTACTGTGTTCATATAATTATAGCTTTCATATTGTTATATTGCTACTGCACATCATAAATTATCAGCTGTTACCTTTTAGTTGGTCGGTTTTACTGTAAACCTTTTCTTAATCTGTCCATACTGAATTTTAGAAAAGTATGGTTGTGATTGTGGAAAATACTGAAGATTTTCTAAACCCTGTGATGTGTTACTGCTGAAAAAAATAAAATAAATAAATGACAGTACATTACTTAGGCCACAATCATAGCATTTCTACTTAATATACTGTTTTCATACAATATAAGAATAAAGTGATGATGAAAGTACTGTTATTGAAATTTGATTTATTGAAGCCATGAATAAGTATGCTACAAATAAATGTTTTAAACATGTGATTGAGGATGGAAGTATCATCCTACACCAATGAAAATATAAGTGCCAAATTTCAAAATATATCATTAAAAATAGATTTCAGTCAGTTTAACAAAAGTGTAATGCTTCTTTAGAAAACGACTTGTTTCTTTCACGTCTAAATAGACGAAAGCTTAGAAAGGTTAAATGTATGTAAATGTGCTAAGAACTTACTTAAAACCCCTAGAGGCATAGTTTCTATTAGAGGCATAAGTCCTATTAAACATTTTCCATATGTTATTGTTCTGCATTTTACATTCGGCTAATTCAACAAATCCAATGTTTTGGTTCGGTTTCTGTGGGAGACAACACCTGTTGCTGAAATAACTTTTGGAATTTCTCCTTTTTTTTCTTCTTCTACAGTATTACAAACAGATGACTTTATGAACGGCTGTTTAGAGCAGAAAAGGTACAAAAATTTTACATAAATGTTTACCTACAAAATAAAAAATAAAAATAAATAAATAAATAAAGATTAATAATGACTGATTTTCAAGTAGGCTAATATCTTAAAAAAAAAAAAAAAAAAAATTTTTTTTTTGGGGGAAAAACGCGCCAGGAAAATTTTTGTTTGGAAAAAATTTTAGTTTCTTTTTTGAATATCTCTATACTGAAGAAAAATCTCTTTTCCACCATTTCCTACAGAATATTTACCATGTCAAATCAAACGGGATATAATTTACCACGGGTCAAATTTACAAGTAATTTTTGTAGTAGTAAAAGATGAAAAAATTACTAGCATTTATGATTCAGACAAGATTAAAATCCCACTGATACATTGGTAATAATTGCATTTCTCCACATTCCTAGATACTCATGATATTGCAGAGAGAACAAGGGATGAGGTTTCCCTTTCATTTGGTCAAGATCAAAGTTAAGGAGACACAGGTTGTATTTGTATTTATTTGTTTAATTGGCATGGATATAATTAATGTAAAATCTAATGATAAAATGAACTGTATGGAACACTGATACAACTGTATGAAATCTAAGGTTAGCTGTTATCTAGTTTAAATTTTGCAATATCAAACCTCGTAGTGTTGAATTTAAAACAATGGAAAATTGTATCTATTGTTTGTAAGTTCAGGAAGCAAGTTAGCTAGCTGGCGTCTAGTTGCAATGAACTACCACTGAAATCTGCTGTAATTATCAGTAGCTTTAATTACAATCACACTGACGTGAAGTACAGCTGTGGTGACTGGCAGGGTGCCCAGCCATGTGCAAGTAAGGACAGAGACAGAGTCCTGGTAATGGTCTATCCCTCAACAAGTCTCTCCCAACACACAACATATCACATCAGTGATAAGTCAAACAACTGTAAAGGTTACCGTTCATTGCCAGCTAGGATGAGCAAACTTGTCCACAGTCCAAAATCATTCTTTAACATTGTACGCCCATTATTTTGTCCAAAGGTAGCATTTTCTCTTTTGCTCTACCATAGCTGCTGTAAGGTGTTATCTGACCAACCGGTGCCCTATCTCAGTTTGATAGTTTATGTAATCCGAGCAGCATGTTCTCTACTGTGAATTAAGTGGGGTGGTCCTATCAGATTGTGTCACATCAGAGCAGTATTTCCAGCCTTTTCCTGCCCCAGTCTTTTTTTGAGATGTGTTGTGGCCATGAAATTTAAAATCACCTTATTTTTTTACTTAAAATGGGACCTCTGTTTCCTCAGTTTTAACATTTGATATGTTTTCTATGTTCTATTTTGAATAACAAATGGGTTTATGAGATTTACAAATCATTGCATTCTTTTTTTTATTTACATTTCACACAGCACTCCAACTTTTTTGAAATTGGAGTTGTATTTGGGTTGATTCCATAGGCCAGAACTGGCCCAGTGTCTAGATGCACATCAAGACAAAAAACAGCATGGATCTGTATTCTGGTTTGTAATGGCCCAGTTCCATTTTTTTTTTCAGTACTTCTTTGGTCCAAACATGGGTCAGATCTGTTTTACGTCATCCTCTGGATCACTTCTGCCCCAGTATCAACTTTTAGGCTGTATCCAAAGTTTAGCTTTTCACATTTCAGGGGACCATCATCACCAACACACTGAAAAGGGCCAACAACATAACCACCATACTCAAAAAAGCACAGCAAAGATAGTTCTTCCTATGCCACCTCACTAGTGTGCTCACCGCCTCCAAGATTCCAAGTCTGGTTCCCTTCTGCTTCTTTCATCTGCAAGATCAGACTGCAGAGTGTGGCCCCTGCAGCTGAGAGGATCATCAGCTGTGAACTCATCAATATCAAGGACCTGTTTACCATCAGGGAAAATAGAAGAGTTGGGAAAGGTGCTGCTGACCCAAAACATCAGAGCAACCACTTCTTTGTCAAACTGCCATCACAGATTTACTACAGGTCCATCACTTCCCAACCACATGCCACCAACATGTTTTTTTCCAGAAGCCATCAAGATACTTAATTGCTCCAGCCCAGAGCAAATCCTATCCAACTACCTAAACTTTTTGCATGTTGTAAATACTTTATCACATTGCATATTATCTAATGTCCTGTTTACTGATTAATTGTAGTATTATTACACTGTCTATTGTCTGATATCCTGCCCACTGTCAAGGTATTATTGCACTGTTGCTGCTGCACTGTGTTTGTTGCACTTTCCAGTCATGATTAGCTGCACTGTGTTTCTTGTGTATTGTTTAATGTTACACACTAGCACAAACCAAAGCCAATTCATGTGAGTACAACTCACAGTGGTTCTGATTTTTGCCTTTGCTGTTCTCAGGCATTCAGTTTGTTTATTCACTATATTGCCAAGTGTATGTGGACAAATGACCACTCAATATGTGGGCCTTCTCCAAACTGGTGCAACAAAGTTGGAAGCACACAATTGTTTGGAATGTCTTTGTATGCTGTAGCATTATGCCAAACTCCAATGGAATTTTATATGGCTCACTACTCTTCCATAAAGTCCATTTTTGTGGAGTGTCAGGGCTGTGGATGTTCAGTGCACAGCATCACCCATCTGAGCTGAGGATCACTCTGGCTCCTTCAGAGTTACCCTTGACCTCTTGGTTGCTTCTCTGAATAATACTCTCATTACCTAGTCAGTGTCTTCTTGTCACAATTGTGCCATATTCTTTCCATTTTTTTAAACAATGGATTTAATGGTGTGATGCATTAATGTTTAAAGTTCGGGATTTTCTGGGACAACTAAATTTGGATGATACGTTTCAAAATTTCTGTCCCCTCACTTCAATATTATGGTCTATTTTGTGTAGCTTCATGACATTGAGTCTCACTCAAGTTACAGTTTACAACAGGTTCCAGGTTACAACAATACAAAATGTGAACAGGGTCAAAGGGGGTGAATACTCATACAAGCCACTCTACTTGCATGTGTTATCAGACTCCTACCTGAAGTCAGACAAAAGATGTGAACTGACCGACTGTTATGCAGATAGGTAAAATGGATCTGGAGTCATCTGTTATCTGGAAAGAAACACCTTGAACCTCCCCAGTTATCTCAATGAGTCATAACATCAACACGTTATATAGGTCCCAGCAAATCCTCTTCAGGTCTTTCTGATAATGAGATGCCACACCTGTTCCACTGTAAGAACAGAGCTCAGCGCTCGTCTTCCAAGCTAATTGTTGCCTAAGAAGTTGCTGCCTTTTGAATTCAAGCCTTTGACAAAGACATAGTCCAGTAAATTCTTCAGCACAAAGAGGTATTTCAAACAGACACATGCAAGGGAAAACAGCGAAATCGTCCAGGTGGCTAAAGAGCAATGATTAAACAAAAATACAAAATATTAAGGCTCATGCTTACATGCTCATGCTCCAAGCATTTAAATAGTGTTTACTTTAAATAGGCAGAGAGGAAATGAGCAACCGGTGCCTGGGATGAGTAAAAAGACTAACTCAAGCTTGGGAGATTGAGACCTCTGGTGGACAGGGGAGTACTGGTTTAAATGCCTATTTCTGACTGGTCGTGTTCCTTTGGCAGTTTAACTCAGTCATCCATGTACAGTACTGAAATGGGTTAAGGTATTTTATTTTGTCTTGAAACTTAGAGAGGATATGCACATGACAATGTCCATAAACTCTGGTGTACCTTTGTAACATAGATTTTGAACATTGGTCTACCAAATAGCAAAACTTGTAAATAATATTTTTACTATTTAACCATTGATGTTGTGTTGTAGGCCTTTTTAAAGTGGAAGGGCTATGACAGAACAGTCTATTTTCTTTGCTTATAAGACATTGATGTTTCTTCTCAGTCATAATAATATATGTAATTCTACTACTACTCCTACTACAACTCCTCCTCCTCCTCGTCCTCCTCCTCCTCCTCCTACTACTACTACTACTAATAATAATAATATAACAATAGTCTTTATGTATATAGCACTTTTCATTTTGAAATTGAAATCTCAAAAATGGTTAAAATTTATATTATAGGGCACAATGTACCAATGTACAAAATCGAATGATTTAACAACATATCTTTGGGAATTATTACAAATCAAAGTACATTGTAGAAAGACCCAAAAACTAAGGACCAGTCACAATTCACAGCATAGACCTTGCTAGGCAGCCAGTGTAGTTTGAAAAAGACTTGTTAATATGATCTCACTTTTCTTTCCTGACAGAGAACACAATCGAATTCGGGTATGGACCAAAATAACCAGTTCAAGACAGTCTGAACTAGGTCTGTCTCGGTCTGGTTCCAACTCTAGCATGGTTCCATAGCAGTGAGAAAGCGATTTGACCCTGAATTGAACCCCAACTACAGAAACTGTGAACCAAACATGCCCTGTATTATCAATCAGACCATTGTAATTATGAAAAATGCATGTCTGGACCCACTGATTGGTCCTAGGAGCAAATTATTAATGTGATTCAGCTGAAGGCCTCCAATATAAGTCCTAGCAACTTGAGTTTGATAACCCCAACATAAGACCTGGCATAAAGTAAGGTTTTTTTTGTTTATTTGTTTTTTTTTCTAAGGATAAGATTTTCGCCAAGGGACAAGGAGGTTGATTTACCAGTCATGGCTGAACTGGGAAGTGGTCTGGAAGTGTGTCTGATAATGTGATGTTTATTACTAATTATATATATTATCCAATTATAGTGTTTAAATCACTGGAAATCCAAGTGTTTGGTGTCAAGTGTATGCAATGTGGTGTTCTTCTTCACCACCAGATAGGTCAAGCATGTAGAATTTCTGAGACTGCTAATGTTTTCTTCATTCCTATACATCATAATACGTAGGGGCCCTGTTTTCTGTGAGCTGCCATGTAAATCTCATTGACCTTTACCTCAAGACCGCTCACATCATTCTAATTCAATTCTTCTAATCACAAATCTAAAATTAAAGGGTGAATAGTGAATTTTATGTGGTCTTATATAATATACTACTATATGATTATAACATGTATTTATGATTAGCTGAAGCAGTTACCAAATAAATGACAGACAATGTAATAAAAAGGGGTTTTAATTAATATTATCATCAGTGAATTAGAAGTCACAAAAACACACAAAACACAAGCACATTGTAACATTTCAAAAATTATTTCAAATGTGGAATTAATATCCCTTTAAACGAACAATCAAGACAATAATTTAAAAACTGTCTTGGCTGTTAAAAAGGCATTTAGAAAACAAAAAAAAATTAAAGTTCATGGTGCCTAACAGCAAAACAACTGCTTTATACAAAGCTCACATTTGTAATCCACAATAATAATAATAATAATAATAATAATAATAATAATAATAATAATAATAATAATAAGCTGTTGGGTTATAATTTATCTCCCATGACAAAATGTGAAATGAGGCAAGAAAAAAAAATGAAGCATCATTTAACAGATTAGCAGAAAGTCAATTCTCAGCATGCAGGCTTATGGTTTATATTTAAGTTATGGAAGAAAAAATTAAACTGTGACAGCAAAAGGCTGAAAATGTACTGAATGCAGGCTAACTATCATGGACGTGTTAAATAAGTAAAATAAATCCTATGGGATGGTTGAAAAACTACAGACATACACTGGAGGGTGCTAGAGAGTCATGAAATTAGTAGTGCTATGTGTTCACTTGAAGGTCTGTAAGCTTTTAAGTGCTGCAGACACTTGATGCTACCGTTTGTCTGATGCATTTCACCCTACATAAAAGTAACATTTAGTTGCAACTCTGATTGCATTCTTCAGGTTTATGAGAGAAAGGTAATGGGGACAGTTTGCGATGTTGAGAAATCATGCCATGGTCCATACACACAGGGATGCATTTCATTATTTACACTATTAGAGGTACTTAATGTCTCCATGCCTTAGAGGCACCCTTCAAAATATGATCGTCCTGAGTTCGTAAATGGTTGTCTGTTATCTTTTCTCTCATTCTCCAAGCACCAAATTCAGACTGGCCTGTTTCATCCAGAGCTATTTCAATAGTTTGGCCCTTTAACAAAAGGGTCCCTTCTTAAAACTGCACCGTAACACATAGATGGATGACACACACCTGGTGGCCCAGGTTCTCCTGAATAACCTCTCTTCCCCTCTTCCCCATCACGCCCAGGCAAGCCGGGTGTGCCTGGATGACCAGGTTTACTGACGCCTGGGGGACCCATTGGACCTAGAAAGTGAAAAATAGTTAATGTAGCACATGAAACATCAAACAGTAAAAGCATTAGTGGATTAAATTGAATTTTGAAGTCTGTTTTGGTTTTTTTTTTTATAAAGCTCAAAGAAACGATAATGTCATAAATAATTTTTACATTCATTTTATTCATGATTTAATCAAAAGTCATACACTAAATAAATAAACATATTATTTTAAACTATTATTTTAGCTAAATTTTCTATCCTTGCCTGGATGTCCTGGTTGACCTGGGTCTCCAATTCCTGACCGTCCTTGATTTCCTTTTTCACCTTTTTCTCCTGGATCACCTGAAAAATCCCCACAAAAACAACTAGTACACGAGCCTGGGCAGGAAATTTTGTCGCCCCCCATGCCCCCCCCTTTTTTTTTTGCATGTAATGTAAAATGAATTTAACCCAGAATATATACACTATTATTTGGGCGTAAAGCGAAATAACTGAATTATTAGAGTAATTTGAGTATTGACACTCCTAATCAAAAATGGTAGGGGCATTGCCTGTAAATAAACCCATTTAACCTATGCTTTAAAGGCAAGTGTATTCTTAATAGTTAAATTTGAGCACTAGTAGCTAGAAGTTTGGGTCTTTTCCCAGAACCACCAGAGAGCTACTGTTCGGCCCTTGACCAAGATCTATAATCCTCAAATGTTCCAAGGTCACTGTACAGTGTCTCAACTTACAATGTGACCCCAGCTTCCTTTCTAGCTGTAATATGAGTGTTGGCCTGGGAAAACCATTTACATGGACATTTTCGACTATAAATAGTCCTGAAACTTTCTTGAACTGAAACTTATGTCTTATTTGAACATATCTCAACTCCACTGAAAGACGCCTGGTCTCCCTCTACATTTGGAACCTAGTCTACTGATGGAAAAACAACACTGATGCCAAATGAAGAATTCAAAGTTCGATCTGATTTCCAGCATCATCAAAACCAGTCTCTTTCTTCACTTGAGGTGAAAGTCACTTGTGGCATTTAAACAAGTGTCTCATCAATGATTCAAATAATTGATCTCTGTTACCTCTAACATTGTTGGAAATAACCCACTAATTATTTTAGTGAGTTCTGTTCTGTTGGCTAAATCTATTTTTATTAATGTTTTTAAAAGGCTATATAAGCATGGCATCTGTACAGAGCATGTAAGCTATTGTGTGATATGTGAGCTTAATGGTGACAGTGAATTAAATTAACAACAATTGGATAAAACATGGCACTCCTGTTCTTTGGTCATGCCTTGTTACCTTTCATGCCAGGAATACCAGGCCGTCCAGGTAAACCTCGGTGTCCCTGCAATCCATGTGAACCTGGTGCTCCGGGAAAACCTCGAGAACCCTGGGGACCTATTGGCCCTGCTGGCCCAGGAGGTCCCAGCCTTGTGTGACAGTGTTCGCAGCTTCTCTGTTGACTGTGTTGGGTACTAAGAAGAAGTGAGGGAATCTCTGCTGCAAATCAAAGAATAATGTCTGCAATCAGGCAAGGCAAATGAAACCAGAATGGCAGTTACATGAGACCTTTTCTTGACGTTCATACTGTACTAGCTGGTGACAACTAGCTCATGACAGAGTAACTACCACTACTATTGTTGCTTGTAGACATGCGTTGTCTGGCTTTTTTTTTTTTTGGTTTTTTTGTTTCTTTCTTTCACTTTGAGCATCAAGCCATTACTAGGAACTAATTGCAGGTAAGAATTAAAATTGTGAGTGGGGACCTGAAGAGACACTAGTCCATGTACGCCATACCTTTGTATATTCAAGCCAATGGTGTGTTTTTGTCGCTTCACTGTTATACATAATTTGCAGAAAATCGAATTCAAATGTCATTTTGTCATACTGTTGCTTGTTGTGTTTGCTGCTGTAAATGTGTCAGACATGTACATAGAAAAAAGTGTGAATGTAGTGTTGGACTAGAGGTGTCCAGAATCTTTGGCACCACTAAGTGAAAAAGAAGCAATATATTTAGTTAAATGTTTACAATCCTATGACAGAATGGGAAGGATGTGCCATACATACATATCAGTATTACTGCAAAACAAGGTTACATAGTAGCTTACATCTGAAGCCATATCAAGGCATAGCTGCCCATTTTCACAAAGTGTTTGATGTTCACTATAAAAGGTCCAGGTTACATTGTAACATTACTAAAAAACACATTCACATATTCTGATTCTACTTAATTTTCTATAAGAAACTGTAGTTTGGTGTGCTATTGTTTTTTGTGTTATCATGAATACTCACATCGAAGGACCTCTCTGCATATCTGCTGAATGTGTTGCTCAGAAAACTCTCTCCCCTGCAAGAACAAAGTTTATGATGAAAGTATCGAGAATAATTTCCTGGTATATCCGTATCATTCTAATATTCCATCCATCCATCTTCTATACCACTTATCCTTTTCAGGGTCACAGGGAACCTGGAGCCTATCACAGGGAGCATCGGGCAAAAGGCGGGGTACACCTGGACAGGGTGCCAGTCCATCGCAAGGCACAATCACATACACACTCATACACCCATTTATACACTAAGGACACTTTGGAAACCACAATCCACCTACCATGCATGTTTTTGGACTGGGGGAGGAAACCGGAGTACCCAGAGGAAACCCCCGCAGCACAGGGAGAACATGCAAATTCCGCACACACAGCGTCACGGTTGGAATCAAACCCGCAACTCTGGAGGTGTGAGGCAAACGTGCTAACCACTAATCCACCGTGCGCCCCATTCTAATATTCTTTTTACACAAATATTATGATTTGTTCATGTAATAATATTAGTCTCTATTTCATGATCATGGCATGCAAGCACACACATTTTCCAACAATAAATTTGATGGTGCTGCTGTTGATTTTATTAAAGGGACAGGACTTTTTTGAATAATTAAAAAAAAAAAAAATATATATATATATATATATATATGTGTGTGTGTGTGTGTGTGTGTGTGTGTGTGTGTGTGTGTGTGTGTGTGTGTGTGTGTGTGTGTGTGTGTGTGTGTGTAAAAAATGCTTAATCTTTGGACAAGTACTGCTCTGTGGAATTTGAAACTTCATTGTTGTGCTGATCCACCCATATCAGTGCAACTGCTTTCATTGCTAATTATAAAAAAAAGCAACTAAGCACAACTGACCTATACCAAGCAAATCAATTCAGCACTACTTCTATCATTCTGTGCACTTTTGATTATACTGATTATAGGTAATCATGCTCTATCTAGTTCCAGTACTAGTTTAGTCATTTCAATGCTAAGGCTCACAAATTACTACCTAAGGGTAGTCAAATATTCATCCAAATAAAATCTGGGACCTTGCTTCTGATTGGCTTTCATTATTCCACATTATATTATTCCCATTAATTTCCCCTTCCCACAGCAGTGCTGGGCCCCTTCAGTATCCATATTTATATAAAAGGTGTGAGCAAAAGCCTTGTGCATTAGGTGAATTGATGTCTAATGGTATTTCTCTTGAAGCTAGCATAACCATTAATTAATGAAACAATATATATATGCTTACTGTCCAGGATGAAAATTCATCTACGTAGCAAAAGAGGCTGTTCACAACTCTGCCTCTGTGTGGCTTGCACACGGGTGGAGCCTTCTTTTTTGGGCCCAGATGTAGTGATAGCCAGAGGCTGTCAATGCCCTTTGATGGATTTTGTTTACATATCTTTGTAGACTGGATCCCTTGTTCATTCTAACTAGAATTTCTGCAAGTGTGAATCACTGTATGATGACTATTTCCTCCAGCAACAGATGTGTGAGTCATTGCTGGCACTGTTAGATGTGGAGGGTAGCAGATGAAGAGGATTTCAGTCTTTCTGATATGTGACCTGATAGAGCTCAAGTGTTTTGTTAAGTTCCCTCATCCAATTTGGTGTAAACCTTGTGCAGGAGTTTGATAAACTTCTGTATGCTGTTGTAAAGAGTGGCAAGTAAAGAGTGGCATTTTCTGATCTGTGGATCATGAACTATCTGGAAAACCTGTAATGGTTTGTTCAAAGCTGAAAGCAACAGTCATGTACATTATTCTCGTGTTGCCTTTTAAATGTAACAACTGCATGCAATTTTCATCTTGTTATATAGTAGCATTAACTAGTATCGTTAACATAGTAACTATCCTAGAGTTATGACAGCACAGCACAAATAAGCTGCAGGCACATGTTTCAAGAGTAAATGTTACTCTGGAAGTCGGTTAGGACAGGGTTGTTGTCATATGAGTGTTCAGCTTCTCTAAAGCCATCACTTTGGTTTCAACTCAATGGAACTCTTTCATATTTTCCTCGAAGCAAATTTAATGTGCTGCAAATTAAAAAAAAAAAAGTCTTCGCAAAGCACTAATAATAGTTACAAAGTCTCAGGAAGCCTTGAATTTCCAAGAGCCTTTTGGACAACTTCAGTCTCATATGTCATGGACAAGATTTGGCTTTGGCTTGATGCTTTTACCACAATGGGGTGTCCAAAAAATAGAGCCTCATCCTTCAAGATGCTTGGATGGCTTAACTTCAGTCCATATGAATTCATGTATTCTCAGACCACCACAAGATTTGACGTCACCTATCATCAACATCATCAAGTTTACTTAATGTTAGTAGTATTTCTATCTAGAAATAGTGCAGAATCTTTCATATTGAATATTTAAGATATCAAACATTTTCTTTCTGTTTTAAAATGTTAAAAACGTTTTTTTTTAAAGTTTAAATTATTTATTTCCCATTTTTATTGAAAAAAGCCCAGGTTTTGTATATGGTCTGAAGCTTTTTTGACTCCACTGTATATGCAATGAGTAACATGAATCTGCCTAAGGCTAGTGCCAGAAACTCATGAATAATTCAGATGAAAAAGTGGGATCATCTCCTCTTCCTTACTCAGACCATCAAAAGCAGATGTGAATAACTCTTCATGTCTATAGGCTTCAGGCATAATGATGGTGATGGGAGATCTGTAGGTTTGCAGTTGGTGGCTATGGTCCAAATTCATGTAATCAGAGTGCTTGCAGTTATAGAAAGGTTCTGGGTGTTACAACTCTGGGTGTTGTGGTTCAGTCTGTAGGTTGGTGTGTGCCAAAAGGAAATGCACAAACAAACCGCCAATTTTCTTCCGATTTCAACAAGGGCCCTCACAGAAGTGACTTTCATATGCAACGCAATGTGGAGCCTCAGCAAGAATTTATCAGGTGCCAGCTGGTCTTGTATTTTGAAATCAATTCCTGAGTATGCCAGTATGACCAGACAACAGACTTACTGCAAACTCAGCTAAGGATTCCTTCTGTTGGCACAGCCCACAGTGTTAGGCAATCTGTGAATAATCAGGCCATGCCTCTATGAAAGCTGCTCTGAAAAGATTCCATGACCTTCTCTGATATGCTCTGGGATGGAACAAATAAAATGGATAGCAGACCGTTTGTCTCTCATGCAATCTGTCCACCCTCTAATCACTAGTCGAATGCAGCCTCTGGGTCATTCTTTCAAAGAGAACAAAGAAGTTAGCACAGTCATCCTTCCCCTCAAAGATGGCAAGAAGCCTTGGCTCCTGCAGCATGTGATAAAGTGGGAGGGACCGTGGGATTCAGTAGGGTAGTACTTCCCATGTAGAAGTCTACTACTTTAATTAAGGGATCATGCTGTGTGGTGGCTGAATCTCATTGGCTAGCAGGCCTCCAGTTCTACCAGAAATATATGGGCAAAAGAACGTTCCAAATTACACTGTCTGGGGCTGGAGTGAGAGCATGCTGTCAGATAACATAAAGCTCTGAGACAATATCAAGGAATCCAGCTGAGATTACAGGAGTTACCTCATTAATGAGGTGTTGGCTGGATTAGGGGATGAGGTAGACATATTATTTGAAAATGCAGACTGCTTTGATTAGGACTCGTATGTTTTTGACTAGTGGATCTACTTGGATCAATGCTGGGGCACTTGTTTGATTAGATATTCCAAGTTTGCTGCTCTATTTACTGCAGGCACAGTGTCTTTTGGACAGAGTGCAGGAGATGGTCTTTGTTAAAAACGTTTAGTTAATACTATTTGTTACAACAACTGAACTCTTGCAAGTTGAAGAACCTGAACTACCAATGATTTCATTTTCATGCAGAGACTGTATAGTTCAGTATACATCCACATAAGAACAGACAACTTTCTTCTTATTTACTAGTAGTGTCACTATTACTTTACTCATCCTACTTTGATGCAATGCCTGTGTTGGCACAAAATGTTTGGTTGGAGCAATTCAGTAATATACACAATACTTACTGGTCGTCCTTCAGGTCCAGGCAGTCCAGGTTGTCCAGTGTCGCCACTCTGTCCTCTGGACCCAGGAGGACCTGGCTGTCCTGGCAATCCTGGCTGTCCCTGGTGGCCTATATGTCCCCTCTGGCCAGACTCTCCTGTTGTCCCTTTCTGACATGCACACAAGCACAGCCTCAGCAAAAGTATGATTAAACATTAAACATAAACACATAGATCATTAATCATAAATACTTTTGTTCATTTTTAATTTTTATATTTTTATTTGACCATTTTATGGTACATTCTGTACATATAAAGCATGTTGTATTACCATATACCAGACTAATAGAATATTTGGACCACTATAAACATGCTCCTCTTTTCTGTCTCCCTCTAGGAGCAGCATAGTTGAAAGCAAGCAGCTTTGTAAAAGTTTGTTTTTGAACATTTCAGTTGAATGTTAAATGAACTATGAGCCAAATGAACGTTTCCTTTTTTTCCTTTCTTTTTTGGCTTTTGAATTTTGGATAGGATTCTTTCTATACAGTGGGGAGGGGATAATTATTTCCTGTGTCATTCCACTTTATTACACATAACTTTAATTATGGACTATAATGTTGTCAATTTTTTATATTTGCTGATTTCTTGCGTTAATACTGATGTCTGTTGAAAATTTCATGTGAATACCTTCATTAGGAATATATTTACTGAAAAAAATGTTGACTTGTTCAATACTAATTTCCCCCACTGTATGTGAGTTGACAAATAAGATGTACAATTTATAGAACTTAGTATTAAATTTAGGGTATGTTTAAAAGTATATTTTTTTAACGTGCATACAAATATTAACTCACCTCTCCTTTTTGACCTGTCAGCCCAGTTAAGCCCTGGTAAAGAATAGAGGTGTGAGTCATAAATCATGTAACCAAGAACTATAAGCAGTGCTGACTTTGCCCTTGGTCCTGCACTTGGTCTTTTGTACTGCTACAATGAGCTATTAATTTCATTATGTGACTTATCAAACCTGTTTTCTCTAATCCACTTGCTTTACTAATATCAAACCAAGTGGGCTTTACCACATTTCTCACATTTCAACATCAGACTTGTTCTTTTTGTTTAAAGGCCCAAGGCTAAGGGCTGTAACTTCTTGATATTCTTGTCAGGACACAGTCCAATTACCAGACTGATAATTTTCTTGTTACTGGAGCCTAGAATTACCTTGATTGTGATATTATCAGTAATAAAAGAATGAGTTTATTCACAACTGAGGTTTTCTCATGGCACAGAATGAGTTTTCTTGTGTGCTTAGAAGTTTGTTTGCTTGCTTGTCTTTTATCTTTCACTTTTTTTGATGGAAGAATGCCAGTAAAATCGTCACACACTGATAATGATATTGTTTTATTATATGAATTATATTAATCATATGTGTATATGTATTGCTGTTACCACATAAATGCAGAACATGCCACATATAATAAAGTAGTCATTATGTACAGGTATAGGTGTGAAATATCAAACTTACATTGTAACCAGGTTTTCCCGCATCTCCTTTGTCACCTTTCAACCCCTGTTGAAATATTTCAAACAATACTCTTATAAATAAGAGTATTTATTTTTCGACTGTGCTCAGAACGTGGCCAGAAAATACTATAGCAAGATTGTGAAACTGTGTAATGTGTGTGATATGTAAGCTATTTTACCATGCTTTTCATTTGCTCTTTAGTTTATAAAATAAAGCTAATGTTTTCCTTAATTTGATTTGCTCTCCTACAAAGATGAACCCTGTTTAAAGGATACGCCAAGCCAACACTCCTCTTCTACACTTACAGTTCACTTTCAGATGCTGATCCTGGGTCTCAACTCTGAATATGGCCCAGGTGAAGTACTTAAAAAAAAAAGGTAGTCTGATTTCTGATCTGAATTCTGTTCTCTGTTTTTAATTTTAGTTTTTCCAGACAGTGCTTTATCCAACAATGGCAGCAGTTCTTTACTCCTAAAGTGAGTTCCAATCATATTTAAATAACTTTATATTGTTGCCGGCTTGAAAAATCCAAAATTCACAAAACATTTCAGAGAATGTGGAGTTGTGTACTGTGTTTATAAAGAAATGTATATATAATATAAATAAATATTGTAATATATAATATAAATATATTTAATATGTATAAATATTACTTATATATATAAAGTAAATTTTAATGCATTTTAAAGTGCCCTTTGAACTGGTACACGTACCTCTTTCCCTCTTTCACCTGTGGCTCCAATTTCCCCCTGCCAAAATAAAATAATAGATAATTAGAAAATAAGGAAAGCATGAACTTGAGTAGAGGTAACATAATCACAGCAATATCCTGCACTGCATACACTGCAATCAAGTCATGTATAAGATGGTCATCTACAGTTGAGATCTGATATTTTTTATATGGTACATCTCTCTCATTCCATTAGAAATTATTTTTGCTAAAGGAAAACGAACATTCTCACTATAGAAAGTAACCTTCAAGAACAGCCTGGTTACCAGATGTTTTGTGCAAATTTGGTGTAAACTGCATGCAGGTAAATATAACTTAACTATAAATGTGACCAATGTTCATAAATAGCAAGACTAGCCACTGAGATCTTTGTGCAGCATCAACTTTCTTCATTGACATTTATGCATGACATATATGATGATTTGATCCTGGGGGAATCTTTTCACAGTGGCAACAATTTTCAATACACCAGGGTCATTAAATATTATGCTGAAATCTGGAGGCGACAGAACATTATTTGAATTGCAGCTGGCATTAAGAGCAAGAAAATATATGAACTAGGACTTATATACAGTTTGCTGAAGTTAAAAATCTAACTGCAATAGTCAATAATAAACGTGTATATTTAGGTCCATAGATGTACAAACGTGACTGGTTTGGTATCAGACATAGTTTGCCAAAGCATGCTCTAGTTTATATCCTTACCAGTTTCATTTTTATTGAACACTTGTCCTCTACATCCGGATACATCACAGAAAGTCTCGACTTGGACAGATGGACTCTATTTAAAACTTTGAACTGTATAAGTCCAAGACGAGCACAAGAAGTGGTAGGCTATACCCTCCCTATAGCATGTTCCCAACACTCCGCACTTATCTGTACTCCTAACTCCGTTTCCCACACATTCCTAATTTTGTTACTCGACTCACTACCTAGCGCCAGAATAAAATCATAAATCCTAGAAATCATTCCTCTCTGATGCAGATAGTTTGAAAACAAGATTTCCCAAGCCTGTTCAGGAGGCGCAGAGGGGAAATCAGGAAACGAGATTATGAATTTGAAAATACAAAAAAAAAAGCGTCACAGGGAGGTCATAAGTTGATGACAGATTGGCAAAGCTATCAAACACACCATCAGCATACAGATTTCTAACTTGTTTAATACCCTTGTCATACCACACTGAAAATATGGAGTTCAAACACGATGGAGGAAATAGATGGTTATTGACTAAAGGACCCAAAGAGGATGCATCTACAAATTTAAAGTGCCGTCTAAATTGATACCAAGTCATAAGTGTGTTGAGGACAACTAGATTATCAGTATATAATGAGAGTTTAGTAGGTAAAGAGGAGTAAAGCAAAGCAGGTAAATAGGATTCCCTACAAGAAGATAGTTCAAATTTAGACCAAGAAGATCCAGGAGATTTAACCCAGTAGCAAAGTTTATGGATGTGCGCAGCCCAGTAATAGAATTGAAAATTGGGTAATGCAAGTCCTCTAGTTTATACCCATACCTCTCACAATACCCTTCTGTGTTTATAGTAAAAAAAAATGAATGAGTGCTCCTTTTTAAAATGAATATATGCATGTTCAGGCAGTGCTTCACACATCTAGAATGCTTGGTTAGGTTTTGTTTCCACTTGGTTCTCCAGTTTCCTCCAAATAACATGTCAGTTGGTGGATTGTCTACACTAAATTGTCCCTAGGTGTGAATGAGTGCCTGAATGTGTGTACATATGGTGCCCTGCAATGGACTAGTGTCCTATCCATGGTGTGTTCCTGTCTCATGCAGCCAGTGTTCCTGAGGTCCTCCTATTTGGGCAGCTGCAGAGGGTGATGGGTTCAATTTATGGGTTCATGCTAGATGACAATTCCTTGTGGAAAATTGCCTTGCCATTTTAAGAAGGAAAGACTTTTCTCAGTCCAAATTGTAACTACATTGTCCGCCACATTTTTTTGTCAAGCAAAAAAGAAATAAAGCCTAGACTAACATCTGTTCCAGGGGGAAAATTACAGGCACCGTGCTTTGACAAAGATAAGATGTACAGTCAGGTCCAGATTTACATATGTCACTGAACTTGAATGCAAAATGTGTTCCCTGTGGGTCTGAAATTACTGTTTCATTAACTAAAACTGCAGCTCATTACACAAACTGCGCCTGCTAAATGGATTCTGTTTGAACTGCAAAGCTGCAGTAAATGGCCAGGAGCTGTCAAAAAGCTGGGTAATAAAGAGCAAATGCAAGTTCAGTAAAAAGGTTAATCTGCTGATAAATGACGTTCTTAGTAAATAAAGACAGAATGGTCTGAGATGCGTTAAGCAATTGGTTCTCAAGCTTTTTGTAACCAGGGACACTTTTAAATATAAAATATATTTGATGGACCAGCTCAGAATGGATTTATTTTACAAAAAACATTATGTAGATTTTTCAAATAATATTTTCTAGCAATAGAGCCATAGAGAACACATAAGATCTTGGATTTATGGGGTTTTTAGGCGTGCCTGGACCCATAAATATAGTAAATTTAACTAATGTGGATTGTGATTTCCACCACTGTAACAAAATCACTTATAAATAAATAAATAAATCACAGACCTCCTGGCTATGTTTCAGAGACCCCTGGAGGTCCCTGGACTCATCTTTGAGAACAATAGCATTAAACATATTATGGCTAATATGAACCTATTCGTACTCTTTGTTTTTGAATGAAAAATCTGCTCTCTGCAGAATAATCCTTGTATAAAAGTGTGCAAAAATAATAATAAAAAATTGAACTGTTTTCCATTTTTCTTGTGGTTGACCGTGACTTGTACAACATGGAAAACTGGCACATGTCACAGAAGTCGTGTTGAATTTCCTCCTCAGATGTGAGGAAACATTCATAAACCATTTTCCTGCAGTATGTTCTACTCTATATAAGCAGGGTTGCCAGATCTCTAGCGTAAAACTAACCCCCACAACAAGCAGTATATAAAATCCTAGTTTTCCCTGCAATAGCTAAGTTTTTCACCAGGGTCCTAAAATTGTCTTGAATTATTATCCATTTTGTCATACAAAAAAATTTTAATAAAAATGATCGATGAGTGGGTTTTAAAAACTGTGCTGGCAGTTCAAAAGTATAGGTAAACAGCACGCATCTGGCAACACCGCCTACACAGCTTCAGAGCAACAGGGTTGCTGCTAAGTTACACCTGGTTGTGGGAGGTGAGCGTCGTTAAGACATTAGCATCCCATTAGCATGGCTAATTTCCCTTAATTTCACCTTTTATCCCCAGTCTTTTCTCACGTTAATATGTATGAGGGGTGAAGAGCACTTCGCGTGTTGTTCCGTGAGGCTTGTAAGACAGTTTTCTACATAACCACGCAATGATTTTCACAACGCAGACGCTACCTAACGCTGATAGCTGCGCGATAGCTCCGCATAGCTGTGCGATAGCTGCGCGACAGCTGCACGATAGCTGCGCGACAGCTGCGCGACAGCTGTTTGTTTACCTACACGGCTTTATGGAACCACTGTCACCATGGCATTAGATGTTAAGGTTTTAGCAGTTAGTTAAAATGCTGACATTTGTGCTAATAAATTGGTGACAAGCCGGAGAAGGGGTAAGTTAAAAAAAAAAAATTAAGTTTATGTATTTTAAAAACGTAAAGATGGCAGATTAAAACAAAACAGAAAAATTGTGCAAATTGTGCTCTGGGAAAATATCAAGAGGAGCTTCTACAGCATCTTCGTCTGTGATCCGCTCAGCCTGATTAAACCGGATTTTTTTTTTTAACTATGATCTTTTCAACAGAAAATCATCAAGCAGTGACGAGTGTGCAGAATAGCTGTGGCATGCCAGAGCACTTCAGTTGTGTGAGCACCGAGGCCCTGTTTACACCTGGTCACTTCATGCGTTTTGCTCTGATCGGACAGCTATCCGATTGTGAAAAGATCAGATGTAAATGCCTTCTGAAGAACGCATTCGAGACGGATTTAAATCCGAATGCTTAAACCACATCGGGAGGTGGTCTGGGATGCTGTATTCCAGACGAAGCTGGACAAGTCTAAATGCCTCTGGTTGTTGAAACCACATAGGCTACATCAGCGTTTTTCTCCTCCCAAATGGAAGGACGTCACTCGCTTTAGCCGCGCCACAAGCAAAAACAACTTTTTGACCGGTATAGCCTGACGGAGATGAGTGTGCCTCCTTGTTAAATAGCGTTGCAGGCAAAGATAAAGGAAGCTGTGGCGCCCCATTCGGAAACTGGATAGACAGTCTTGTTCCGTAAAAGAAGCCAGCACTAGGCTAGATTTTCCCACCGGTGTTGACTCCAAGCTTTCATCCAGGTATCTCACTGGGTTTTAAAGTTTAGTACTGTTGACAGTAAAAGTGCTGCACATAATAAGTGTTGCCTTTTGTTGCGTAAGCGTTGTAGCACGCATTTTCGTTTTCTTTTTCAGCTGCATTCGCAAACCCAAATAGAGCAAAATAACAGTGGCTGCCATTTCAGTTCAGCGGAAATGTGTCTTTGCATTTTGCACGGGAATAGAAGATCGGATTCATATCCGTTTAGCTGAAACGCATTATGTGGCCAAGTGTAAATGGAACCGTTTAAACAAATCAGCTATCCGATCAGAGGAACCACATGAAGTGAGCAGGTGTAAACAGGCCCTGAGACACACATGCCTCCTTTCCTCTCTTACTATTAATTATATTGTTTAAACCAAATAAACATAAAACTAGTTCTTAGGATTTTCTGTTAGAGAGCAGAATTCATGTTTCCCTCAATTATTGCCAGTTGTCCAGGCCCTGAAGCAGCAAAGCATCCCCACCCCACAACATCCAAACAGTTCAACTTTCGACTTAAGTCACAGAACATTCACCCAAAAGGTTTGAGGATCATCAAGGTGTGCTTTGGCAAAATTAAGATGGGCCTTAATGTTCTTCTGGGTTGGCAGTGGTTTTCACATCATCACTCTTCCATATATGCCATTTTTACCCCAGTGTCTTTCTGACAGTGGAGTCATGAATACTGACTTTTATTTACATTTATGGCATTTGGCAGACATACATTCCACCACCTACGGGCCAGAACAGAGACGAGTCTTGATTCATGCTTTCCTTGTACCCTGAGAGATGGAGGCACTAGTCTAGCAGTGCTAGAGGATCGGAGGGAGCATGCTGCAGTGTGGGGTGTGATAAGTGAATTGAGATAAGTGGGTGCTGGTCCATTTTTGGCTTTGTAGACTAGCATCAGTGTTTTTAAATCTGATGCAGGCAGCTACAGGAAGCCACTGGAGTGCAGGTAGCAATGAGATGGTGTGGGAGAACTTCAAAAGTTTGAAAACAAGTCAAGCAGCTGCATTCTGGATCAGTTGCAGAGGTCAAATGGCACTCCGAGGCCGACCTGCCAGGAGTGTGTTGCAGTAGTCCAGTCTCAAAATGACAAGAGACTGAACCAGCACCTGAGTGGCCTGTATGGATAGAAATGAATGAATCCTTCTGATGTTGTAAATTAGAAATCAACATGAGCATCGGTTGATTGTCCATAGTTACCCCAAGGTTGCGTGCAGTAACCGAAGGTGGGATCAGAGAGTTGTTCAGGGAGATCACTTGGGATGAACAGCAGTTCAGTTTTGCTGTGATTAAGTTTCAGCTGATTAGATGTCTGCCAGATATACTGAAATCTGAGCAGAAACAAGAGATTCTGAGGGAGGGTAGGTGAAGAGGAGTTGAGTGTCAGTCGCATAGCAGTGGTATGAGAATCCAAGACAAGAGTCTTGTAGTTGACTGTGTCAAACGCTGCTGAAAGGTCACCAGTCTCTGTGGAATGTGCTGCTATGAACTAGTTAGGATCTTGGAGGTTGTTCTGTGATAGGTAGAGAGACTGTAGCCAGTGCATTCATGGAGACTGTAGTTGATTGTAGCCAGTGCATTCATGGATTTCAGAAAGAGACGAGAGAAGTGATACCGGTTGGTAGTTTCTGATGTCAGAGGGATTCAGAGTGGGTTTCTTTAGGATGGGAATAAATCTTGCTCTCTTGAATGCAGTTGCTACATGACCAGATGATAAAGCCCATTGACGATAGTCGTGATAAAGGGGAGGAGGTCTTGTGAGATGGTCTGGAGCATTGTGGAAGGGAATGGATCCAATGGGCAGGTGGTAGGATTGCAGGACAAGGTGACCTGCAGGTTCTCTTCTGTTGCTAGATTAGACAAATGTGCCAGTGATGGAGAAGGAAACTGCTCAGTGAGTAGTGTAGAAGTTAGGGTAGAAGTAAAGGTCTGGCAGTTTTTTTCAATCTTATTGATGCAAGAGAGGCTTGTAGCTCCTTTTGATGTTTTCCTTGCTATTTTGTGACTTCCTGGATGAGTAGTTGCTGTGCTCATGGAGGAATTTTCAAGGTCGGCCACTACTGTGCCAGGTTTTCCCATTTGAAGATAATAGCTCTCACTGGTTCTTTGGCATCCCAAAGCCTTTGAAAAAGCTTTGTAACCCTTCCCAGAATAATGTATTTCGGTCACATTCATCCTTATCACTTCTGGAATTTCTTTCAACTTTGGCATAGTGTGTTACTGGATAAGACCTTTTAACCAACTTCAAGCTGTCAAAAGTTATTTTTAAGTGTTCATTTGAGTGATCATGGCTGGCAGTAATTAGGCGTGTTTGCGTCTAGTCCAGCTGAACCACATTATGAATGCAATTTCGTAGATTTGGGGAATTGGTAACCATGGAGGCAAATACATTTTCACACAGGCCCAGTTGGTATTGGATAACTTTGTTGCATCAATATATAACATTATCATTTAAAAACTATATTTTGTGTTTCCTCCGGTTGCCTTTGTTTTATTCTTGGGTTTTGTTTTAATTTCTGCAAGAATTTAGTATAAGAGATACAGTCATGTAAAATAAGTACACCCCATGGAAATTGTTGGCTTTTTTGACATATTAGTACAAGCAAACATTTGATCATCTTTGAAACAATGCCTATTAATGAAGTTAATATACTTTAACAAATCCACAAGGAAAATTAGCTTTTTCAATAATTTATTAAACAAAAATAGCAATAGATGTGGTATTCTTCTGTGGAAAAAGTCAATACACCCTTGGCATCAGAAGCCAGTATTGCCCTCTTTAGCAGAAATAACTTCTTGTAGGCGTTTTGCATAATTGACAACCAGGCTTTCTGGAATTGTTCACCATTCGTCCATGCAATATTCTTTCAGTTGCAAGATGTTGATAGGTTTGCTAGTGTGGTTAGGCTCATTATCCAGTTGAAATGTTCACATCCAATTCAACTTCAACTTTTGGACAGATGGTCTCACATTATCTTGAAGCATTCTTTGATGTGATGCAGAATTCATAGTTGAATCAATGAATTCAAGCGGTCCAGTCCCTGAGACAGCGAAGCAACCCCAAACCGTAACATTTCCATGCTTCACGGTTGGTATGAGGTGCTTCTCCTGAAAAGCTGTCTTTGGTCTGTGCCAAACATGTCTGCTGTTACTGTGGCCAAACAATTCTATCTTTGAATCGTCTGTCCAGAGCACATTATTCCAAAAGGCCTGGTCTTTGCCTAAATGCTCGTTGGCAAACTATAGTCTTGCAAAGGCTTTTTCATGGCACACCTCCCATGCAGGTCAAATTTGTGCAATCTCTTTCTAATGGTGTCAAAATGCATACTTCTACAAACAGTTACAAGACTTATTAGCAGGGCCTGTGATGGAAATTAGGGGTTCTCTGAGACTTCTTTTTGCATCTGGTGTGCTCTTGGGCTGAATTTGCTTGGACAGCCAGTCCTGGACAAATTGGCAGTCATTTGAAATCTGTGATTTGTAGACTATTTTCCTTACCACGGAATGATAATTTTCCAGATCTTTTTAATTCCCTTTCCATACTCCTAGACAAAGCAACAGCATTTTTTCTGAAGGCCTTACAGAGCTCCTTAGATCTTGGCATGATGACACCACACACCTCAATAGCAAAGGGAACACCAGACACTAGATCTGAGAGGGGTATATACTAGAGGGGTATAAGGCAAGACAGATTCCACCTGCATTCCCTATGCAGGTTCTAATCACTGGAACCCAATCTTGAACACCTGATTATAATGTTATGGTTTTGAAGGTGTGATAAATGTCGGGGTAACCCAAAAGTGCATTTATCACACCTTCAGAGTAGTCATTCCCAACTTTCCACCCTCGCTTTTAAATTGCTTATGAATGCCCGTGCAGCCATGTGTATTTTATTTTCACTTTCAAAGCAATTCGGGGGCAGCAATTGCTTGTTCATTATTATTCTTAATGGAAAAACCACAACAACAAAACAGTACGATGACACACCTGCTTATATTAAACATAGAACTATTGAAACTAAGTCTTCCGTATTCGTCTTGTCAGTCAGCTCGTCTCACTCTCATTACGTGATAAATGAAATCTGATCTGTGCTGTGACTCTGACTCATGGTGAATTGAGCAGACGGGTTCAGTTTTTAATTGTAGTGTACCAGAAACACAGACTATCGCAGCAAGCCAAGTTTACTTACTTTTTCTGTTTTTTTGTTCATTTAATTGTGAAAATTACTACATAAAACTGACATTTAACGTCATTGGATAGTGATGGTGTTATTAATAGGCACTGTTTCACAGATGATCAAATGTTTGCTTGTCCAAATATGTAAAAAGCACCACAAAACATTTTCCATGGGGATGTACTTTTTTGTTTGCACATTTTTTCAAATGATGGTACACAAGAACAAAACACATACTTTTTCACAGCACTGTAAATATTGGATATTATATTCAAAAGAATATTTGAAAATTAAGACATTTGATAGACCAGTCATTTTCCTGTGTTCATACCTTAGATCCCTTTATACCAGGCATTCCAGGCTGTCCTGGCTGTCCTGGGTTCCCTGCTTCTCCAGATTGACCCTTAATATATAAAAAAATAAATAATAAATCAGTTCATTATATATCGAAAACTTAAATAATTTTCTTATACTACTTGTTAAAATAGCTTTTAAGCTATGAAAAAATTTATGTATTACATAATATTTTACCTGTTGCCCAGGTAGCCCTAATTGACCCGGTACACCATTGTCTCCTTTACTGCCCTAATGATGAAATGAAATAGTAGAATTATATGAATAAACAGTGGGTAATAGAAAACTAAAAGTTGTTGAAAGTTTACAGGTTACTGCAGTGTAGAAATGTTTTCTGATCAGGACTAGTTCAAGTCCCTAAATTCTCTTTTCTGCAGTTTAGTTTATCCTTTTCACTCCATAAAGTGAGTATGCACGATAGAAAGTATTGATATGTAAGTGTAGACTCTTGAAATTAGAAAAGAGTACTGACTAAATACCTTTTAATACTGAATTATTTTATGCTTTAGCAACCATTATAACAGTGCACCTAATTCCTACTATTGACATAAGCATTGTATATGAGGTTGAAAACATGCATTATGACCTTGGGTCCAGGTAATCCAGATAGACCACGTATTCCAGGCAAACCCATCTCGCCCTGTAAAAAGACAGTCTCAGTTGGCATTTTTCCCCCAAGCAAAGCTCATTGTTGGTGAGCTTTTTACTAGAAATGAAATATTTTACTAGTTTAACATAATTCCTGAAAGTCCATGAAACATTGGGTATATTCACTTACATTGTCCCCTGGTGTGCCTTTTGCTCCCTTTGGTCCTGGTAATCCTGTCTCACCCTAAACAATAAAATATTGAAATTAATTTGATTATTAAACCTATAAAATAACAATACCTATAGTATTTAAATCCTGATGGTTAATCACTGGCCATGTACTCACTAAATCACTAAATTTCAGCCAATTATATAGCAATGACTTTGACCATCGCATGATCTCAATGACTTTAACCATGGCCTGGGATGCACTGAAAGGAAAATTCTGGGCCAAAACCGAAAATTCAGGATGCACTTGGCCAAAAACCGAAACCAAAATGAATTTAAATAAATAAATACATACATACATACATACATGCATACACACACATATATATATATACAATCAAATTTAACAGATTTTTTTCATCCAATTATCCAAATAACGTGATGTTAACTATTATGATATGCAAAACAGCAGTCAAGTAATGAGCTTGGCAGCTGTAGGCTAGCATCTTGCAAATACAAAGTTTAAATATGCTGCACAATCATTTTAATGAAAACAGGCAACACACAGAATGGCGGAGGGCTTTTATTCTGTTGTTGTTTTGCTGTACTCTGCATATTGAACGGGACGCCATGTTTTCAGGTGGTGTATCAAACCTGTTGTGGAAAAGTGCTTCGGCACCATACCCCATCTTGAAACTTCTGCGGAACAAATGCTGCAGATTGCAAATTTGATGTACTTATCAGAAACTTTTGAGTATTTCCAAACCGTTGACATGATCGCCCTTTGCTGGGTAGTGCAGTGATAACCGATCTGCTAGATAGAAAGTGAAATCTGAGGACTGTGGGGCGGGGCATAGCCGCATATATTAGGCTCATATTTTCTTCCTTTTTTTCCTCTTTCCAAAATTTCAGTGGCTGAAATTGCGGTCCAACTTGGTACATACAGTTTATCTTTGTTTTTTGTTGACATGATTGCAACACATAAGTGCTGCATATTTATGAGCTGTACATTCTGCCAGTCTCTTGTTCGACCACATCCCAAAGGTACTCTGTGGATTCAGATCTGGTGACTAGGCAGGCCATTGGAGTACATTAGACTCACTGTCATGTTTATGAAACTAGTTTGAGATCCTTTGTGCCTTGGAGTGTCCTCGTGCTGAAAGTAGCCATTATAAAATTGGTGAATTGTGGCCATAAAGGGATGCACAATGTCAGCAATAGTACTCAGACTGTGGCATTCAAACTAAAACTCGAATGGTATTAAAAGGTCCAATGTGTGTCAAGTAAACGTTCCCCACACCATTACACCACCAGCAGCCTGAATTGTTGACATAATGCTGGCTGGGCCCATGGATTCATGATGTAGCCAAATTCACACCTGCAGTCTGCATGGCACAACAGAAATCAAGTTTTCTTTTTCTTTTTTCCTTTTCTTTTACATTTTCTAATCTTCAGTTGTCCAATTTAGGTGAGCCTGTGCCTGCTGTAGTCTTGGATTACTGTTCTTGGCTGATAGGAGTGAAACAAGAAATGGTTATCTGCTGTTGTCTCATCCTCTGCAAGGTTTGACATGTTGTAAAGAGTGGATGAATTCTCATAGCCTTCCTCTCAGCTCCAGTGGCATTCTCCATGTATGATTTCTTGCATTGATCTGCTGTCACCTGATTGATTAATTGGATTATTTCATGAGTGATCTGGTGTTTACGTGTCTTAACTGTAATACTGTCTTGTGTAACATTCTCATCTTTGGTAAACTCTAATATTTTTACATCACAGTGGTTGCAGCACTCTGACTGCATCTACTACATCTACCAGATCTAACTGTAGAGCAGGGGTGTCAAACATACTGCCATGGGCCAGGACCAGCCTGATAAATGTAATAATCCAGCCCATAAAATTATTTTAGAATCCGTGTTAATTGAATTGAAGATAGGGGGGAAAAAGGTAGGCGGAAATAGAGCATTTAACTGAGAGCCATGCAGTGAGGGGAAAAAAGTATTTGAACCCCTGCTGATTTTGTACATTTGCCCACTGACAAAGAAATGATCAGTCTATAATAAAAAAAAAAATGTAGAAAAACGCATGTCAAAAATGTTCTAAATTCATTTGCATTTTAATGAGGGAAATATTTGACCCCTCTGCAAAACATGACTTAGTACTTGGTGGCAAAACCCTTGTTGGCAATCACAGAGGTCAGACGTTTCTTGTAGTTGGTCACCAGGTTTGCACACATCTCAGGAGGGATTTTGTCCCTCTACTCTTTGCAGATCTTCTCCAAGTCATTAAGGTTTCGAGGCTGATGTTTGGCAACTCGAACCTTCAGCTCCCTCCACAGATTTTCTGTGGGATTAAGGTCTGGAGACTGGCTAGGCCACTCCAGGACCTTAATGTGCTTCTTCTTGAGCCACTCCTTTGTTGCCTTGGCCGTGTGTTTTGGGTCATTGTCATGCTGGAATACCCATCCACGACCCATTTTCAATGCCCTGGTTGAGGGAAGGAGGTTCTCATCCAAGATTTGACGGTACATGGCTCCGTCCATCGTCCCTTTGATGCAGTGAAGTTGTCCTGTCCCCTAAGCAGAAAAACACCCCCAAAGCATAATGTTTCCACCTCCATGTTTGACGGTGGGGATGGTGTTCTTGGGGTCATAGGCAGCATTCCTCCTCCTCTAAACACGGTGAGTTGAGTTGATGCCAAAGAACTCTATTTTGGTCTCATCTGACCACAACACTTTCACCCAGTTGTCCTCTGAATCATTCAGATGTTCATTGGCAAACTTCAGACGGGCATTTATATGTGCTTTCTTGAGCAATTGTTTTCTTGGTGACTATGGTCCCAGCTGCCTTGAGATCATCGACAAGATCCTCCCGTGTAGTTCTGGGCTGATTCCTCACTGTTCTCATGATCATTGCAACTCCATGAGGTGAGATCTTGCATGGAGCCCCAGGCCGAGGGAGATTGATAGTTCTTTTGTGTTTCTTTCATTTGCGAATAATCGCACCTGTTGTCACCTTCTCACCAAGCTGCTTGGCAATGGTCTTGTAGCCCATTCCAGACTTGTGTAGGTCTACAATTTTGTCCCTGACATCCTTGGAGAGCTCTGTGGTCTTGGCCATGGTGGAGAGTTTGGAATCTGATTGATTGATTGCTTCTGTGGAAAGGTGTCTTTTATACAGGTAACAAACTGAGATTAGGAGCACTTCCTTTAAGAGTGTGCTGCTAATCTTAGCTCGTTACCTGTGTAAAAGACACCTGGGAGCCAGAAATCTTTCTGATTGAGAGGGGGTCAAATACTTATTTCCCTCATTAAAATGCAAATCAATTTATAACATTTTTGGCATGCGTTTTTCTGGATTATTTTGTTGTTATTCTGTCTCTCACTGTTCATATAAACCTACCATTAAAATTATAAACTGATCATTTCTTTGTCAGTGGGCAAATGTACAAAATCAGCAGGGGACCAAATACTTTTTTCCCTCACTGTAAACTTGGCTGCTCACAGAATATGATGTCATTTTTTCACTAGCAAGCTAAATATATTTACATGTAAATCCATTTCCCAATTAAGTTTCCAAATTAAGTCCATTACAGTGTGGAAAACACATGGAAAAGTTTAAGATGGGGGTAAACACTATAAAGAGCACTCTAAGGTAAAAGCATCATTTGGAAAGTTGGTCTTCCTGTTAGTGAATTGCAGTCTGCTCATCTATTTTGTATGTGATACTTGTTCAATTCGTTTGTCCATTCAGAATATACCTTTCAGATTAATGCTTATAAGTGAACACATTTATGAGCAGAAGTTGATACTGGATGTTATTGGTCTATTAAACTGATTTTGGGGTTTTTTTGTGGGGTTTTTTGGGGGGTCTGGTCCACTTGACATTGGACTGAGAGTAATGTGTCCCATGATCTCAAAATTGGCACCTCTAATCTACAGTATAAATTAAACAATAAAAATAGGGGGATGCGTGTACTTGTACACTTCTGACTATATATTATTTCCTAACAGCAAGACATTGGACATATTACACCGGCGACAAGGACCCTGGCCTCAACTATGAGTTCACCATTGTGTATTTATGCATCGGTTCAGTTTTTCAACACAGACTTGGACCCAAGTTCAGCTTGTCCAAGGTGGAACATGTGGGTGAAAAGTTTTGCCTTTTATCAATAATGCACAAGGAGATTAAGGCACAACTAATACAAGGCTTCATGTCATCTAAAGCGCTGAGGACCAGGGAGCACAGTAGAGTTTGACCCATTGAGTTTTAATGAATCAACACTGATGACAGATTGCTGGAAATAACGTTATCAGCAAAAATCCAAACCTATAGTTTTTCCCGGTTGTGTCCATAGCGGGAGAGGTAGAGAAGGGTCGGTGTTATTATATAGTACGAGAGCATCATCTAGAGGCGAAACAAAAACCATCACTGAAAAATTTTATTGTTATATTGGTTATTTTTTTAAATTCACTTTGGATGTCTCTATATTTTTATTTGTTGTTTGGAGTGTTACTTTTTGATTCAGTTTGGATGTATATCTTTTATTAATAGTTAATATATATTTTTTATATATTCATTTCATTAAAAAAGTACAGTACATTTTCATGATACAGTCAGCAATGTTTATTTTTGTAATAAAGTTTAGCAATATTTTACTTTCAATTTTAAACTGATTGCTGGATTAATCAATTATTTGCATGTACTTCCCAACTTGGTTATTGGTAAAATCCACTATTGGTCAACCTCTAAACACATGCTTTGATGTCATCAAACAAGGTACAGCTACTATGCATTTAAAATCATGCACTTAAATGCAGCTAAGAACTACTAACTAATAGTCTACTAACACCCATATGAACACATGGACACCAAACACACAATGCAGACACTGGAGGAAAATACAATCAAGCCAATTGCCCAGCAAAAGGCAGACAGTGTAAAGCTTCTGGAAATCTGAAGCGCGGTGCCAAAGTCTGTCACTCGTGCAAGAAGACGCCTGCACAGCAGATTCCTGGCAAGGACTCTTCTTTCAGCAAACTGCACAGTCGACAAAAAGTTCATCAGCTATCTGCGCCTCACACAAAATCAGCTCAAACAGATTCATCTGCAATGGTGTGTTTGTGTTTGCCATCAACAGTGGCACATACCCACAGTAACCTGTTCTCAGAGACCAATTTCCCGTCAGATATGAGTCTGCACTGTTGTTACACCACCATAAGGTCCTCACAAAGTTGTCAACGTTTTCCAAGCCGAACGCAGTCATTCTGTGTGAAAGTTATAAACCCCCAACATAGTCATATATGACCTCACTGACGGTTTTCTCCAAGCTAGACCTCAAAGCATATTGCCACCAACTTATATTACACCTAGAAACATAAGCATCTGTTCTGCTGCAAAAATGTTCCTGAATTTCCCAAATGCAAGAAAGCATACTCTGAGTGAATAATTTCAATTATATCATTGTCAGTGATGTCCCAAGATGCATATAACAAAGCTGTGTTTCAATGACTGAAACACAATGGCCTGACTCAACAGAAACAAACGTGAGCTAAAAAAAGAAAATTATAAAACACACATCTTGGGTTCATTTTCTCAGCACATGAGATTTCAACTGGCACCAAAAAAGGTGATTCTCGAAGTCAGCAGTATCAGGAATCAGAAGCCTTCATGGCATGCTGATTCATCAAACACATTTCCACCACCACTGCACCTTTCTGAGACCTGATTTAAAAAAAAGGAAATACCCTGGATGACACTCAACAATTTGAAATTAATTTACAGGTACCCCATTGCAGACGTCATGCAGGACAAATTCCTCAAAGGTTGGCAAAGAATACACCGACCTTGTCACATAGCTTGATACGCCCAAGGCCACAAAATGACGAATATTAATGATGGAGATATTCTCAGACGACATGCTGCAAGTCTGTGCTCACATCCAGAACATATGGCACACCATCAAAGAAGGTACAATGCAGTCAGACACATTCACACTCCACAAAAATATCTATAGTGGCCTTACAGTTTCTGACAACAGTGTTCTAATTCTAGATCCCCATTGCTCTTGAGCATGGAGTACTACAACTTGTTCAGGAAATCCTTCAAGGCAACAGGAAGACCACAGCCCTGCTCAGAGAAAAGGTAAGATTTCCTAACATAGGCCACCAAGTGAAGGTTCATGTTGAGCACTGTCTAGAAAGCCAGGCAAACACCACAACTTGCCAGAATTAACCATTTAAGATGTCCATGGTGCAACATTAGTGCTGACTTCTACTGTCTGCTCCAGTCAGGAGAATATCTGTTTGGTCATGATAGATGGTTCCACATTCTGTCCATGACACAAGCTGTTTGCTCCATATCAGCTTGTTAGTTTACTCTGTAAATGTTGAGCAATATCGGGCCAGTGGAACAGATGTAATGTGTGTGATGTGGATTGGACCCGCGTACATGATGCATCTGGTTTAATTTAGTACAGCTCCAGTGTGAGAGTGGCTTATCAATAGTTCTATAAGATTAGTTATTTTATTGAAGCAGTCAATAAATAAAGTGTTTCAAACATAAGCCACTGATACTGTTAAACTGACCTTAAATCCGCTCGGGCCTTCACCTCCAGGCATTCCTGGCAGTCCCTGAAAACATATACAGGATATTTTAAGCTGTGGTTTGACTATTAGCATAGTGGTGCATGTGCTGTGTTTCATAATCTATTGAATTGCAATAACACATGAAATTTGTGGTAACAATAGCATGCAATATTAAAAAGGCAAGTACTACCATCTCAATGTATTTATCAGATTTACATTGTGAGCAGATCGTATTGTACATTAGGACAGTGTGTAGGGGTTTCCTTTCCCTCTAATGCCACAAACATGCACGGTTCTGGAAGGAACTTTTCCTCTGGCTGTCTAGATTAATCACATGAAATGTGCTCCTGCAGCTTTGCCAGCCAAAGAGAGTAATAGGTTTAACAGGATGTTGTTTTAATGCTAATACCAACATAAAACAGGAAGAAGCTCCACCAGAGATTACTAGTCAAAAGCCCTAGGGAATGTATAGCAACAAAACTAATCAAATAGTTTGCTCCTGAAACATGTGCTGCTGCTGTAGTTGGTATCAAGATAAAACATTTAAAACATCTGAAGCGTTTTGAAGACTAAACCCCGGTTTGTGTTTGCACACCCCTGAAGGATCAGCAGTTTTGATAAGAGCATGACACTTAAATAAATGTTGGGTCAATCGAAGATGTTTGATTTATCTCGAGACTTCTTGAAACATATTGGGTAACCAAATGTGTTGTATTGCAAGCACTTATTTGTTAAAGGCTACAATACATGATCAGAAAAATAACACCACATACATGTAAAAATCAATAGAAAATACTTTGACACATCTTTTTAAATAATGTTATACCATTAAAGTAGAAATCTGAGCTTGGCTCGCGTATAGTAAGGTGCTTTAGCATTTTGAAGTATTCCCAAGCACTCCATGCTTCCTCTTTGAACTGTGATGCATGTATGCGCCTGATATCTGTTGGAAACATTTCCTTTGCAAAACTGTCATAAATAATTGTGAATTATGGAGAGGTTGTTTTTATGTCGGTACAAACAAAAAAAGAAATTTAATGAATGTTCCTTGATGACTGATTAGGTTCCACTATGCTCATGTCAACTATTTTTTTTTATCTAGGAACATATCTGAATGGTTTCTGTTTAAAGCATTAAACAGTCCTGAAATTGTACAAAATTACTTCAGCATTTTTTAATTCGGCGATGAATCATATTATGAATGTATAACATTATGCTGTTGCCTTAGAACCTTTTTGTCCTTTGGTCTTCATATGGACATTTAGGAGAGGAGAGCTGACCTCAGCTTTTCATGTTCTGCTATGACCTTTATTCTGCAAAATTAAATGCAAATGATAATTAATGCGATTTAACATGTTCTTGGTACCAGTTATAGCATACAGATAGGTATCTTAGTCTTCCATGGTTTGAATTTGTTTTATGGGTTTGAAATAATGCTAATGATGGTACATTTGTCATATACAGGGGTGGAATTAGTGACTTGGGAGCCCTAGGAAAAATGTAGAAATGGGCCCATCGATATAAACATAAAAATTTTCAGCATATGTTGTTTAGCATTAATAGCAGTTATCGGGGTGAACTGAAATACTCATACATTAAGTATTCTGATGGCATTTTAGTGTATGAAGTTTTAGAAAAAGTAAAAATAAAGCTTTCTTAACTACAAGTTCATGCAGCGTTTTGGGGGTCTTTGGTAGCTCGGGGCCCAAGGCAATTGCTTACCTTTGCCTAATGGTAAGTCCACCCCGGTCATATAGAGTAAGCTTAGCTGTTTTTGACAGCCATTTGGAGCTTTATCTCTGGAAAACTAAATATCTTATTTCTTTTGGCCGCTCTGTGGGTGTACTTTTTTCTAAAATCTTAAAGTATTTGTGGTGATTGGTGAACAAAGGTGATGTGTTTTGAGTTGAAGAAACAGTTTGGAATAAAATCCTTTCTAAAGTAAAAAAAAAAAAAACCACATTTAACTGCATTCAAAAATGAATTTTACATTAACTTTACTATATTTGTATTTTCTTATAGTTATTTATTTTATTAAGAAATAGTCATTTGTGGTAGTACTATGTTAATAGTATCCTGAGGGGAATTAACTGGGAGAAACAATAAATCCAGTGTTGAGTTAATTTTTTGAGGAAAGTAAACAAACACTTAATAATTTAGTGCATCCAATAAAGTCATGTTGAAATAACTCTACATTTTCCATGATAAGCTGAAGCAGATGTTTGGTCTGGATTTGCTCTGCATGGATTAGGAAATCAACATGGAAACATGACTGTGGCTGAACAATACTTTGGAAGAAAATGAGATATGGAGGGTTAGTTGTTTTAATGAATTTATGCATGAATGTTAAATGGGAGACAAAGCATTGTAGTTAATGCTTGGTGCTTTCAATGTTTCAGGGCGGTGTCTCACTTATTTGTCACCATTTGCACCCCTGATGAGTTTGCATCCCTGCATGATATCGGTGACTACTCACTCTGTACAGTGTGGTTGTAATCCAACCCAAGTGTAGAAAACGTGGAGGGTATAATCACTCCAAAACAAAAGAGCTGCAAGGTAGAGGAAATCTAGCTAAAATACCAGGCTCTGCAGTTAACAGTGAGTGGTAATATTGGCTGACCAATGTATGGGTTCATAGAAAACCTTTTCTTATACATTCTGGCTCTATCCTAAAGGTGTGCAGCTTCCGTATTATTGTGTTCACTTTTTTTTCAGTCATTTTACCCTTATCTTATTGTTTTATTTATTCCTCAGACACTTCTTTTAAATCTCCACCATACTTATGGGAGGGCTAGGTTAATTCTTTTGTTTTGTTGCTTTCTACCAGTTATAAGAATATTTTACATCACTGTTCATAGAGAACCTGATAAATACAATATGGTCTGTCGTTGATGTTTTCACTTTTACACTAGCAGTGCATTAACCACCAGCACTGTTAGCCAGCTATTTAGCAGAGAATGTGGAATATTGGCACAGCGCTGCTCACCATTACAGTGAGCATAATATACTTCGTGCAGATGAAGACATCAACACTGCAGAATTTTTTTTTTTTGTGATTTTCTCAGTGCAGGGCATGCTCACAAGCATAGCTGGCTTATACATTGGGCCATATAAGCAATTGCCTAGGGTGAAAATGTCACAAAGTGCCCTCTTGTGGCCTCATTTTTTTGTTTAGCCAGTTGGATATAATTATTTATTTAATTTGTTTTCCATAAATGTAATGTTCATATTCACCAAAGATACAGTGAGGTAAGCAGCAATAATCTATTAAAATATGATAAAGCTTTCTTCTTCTTCAGTTGGCAATCATGTATGACATGAGAAGGGTATTAGTTGACGACATTGTTTTGGGTGTTTGAGCCAATAATGCTACGATTTCAAAACATTATCCCGCCGGGGCAGAAAAATAAAAATGCTGGAGGCTTTGGGAGATTGTCACAAAGCCTCCAGAATGAACTACAGGTGGGGTTTTTTTTGGTGGGGTGTACTCTGCTATTAACAGTGACTGCTAGTCATTGTGCTGTTGTAATCATGTTTCAGTTGCTATTGCATTGTTGGTGTCTCTTTAGTGGACTACCAGCTCCATTAATAACCCAGTTTTGCAGCAGTATAGGTGGTCCATTTTCAAAATCTAGGGCCCTACAGATCGTGTGCTGGCCCTGCTCACATAGGTAAAAAGTCAGTTCTACAGAGTGCTATGGAGTCTAGTAGAATTCTACTAATTGTGCTCATATGAAAAACATCAGAGTATACACACAACTGTTGTTCTCTAAATGACTTTGAACCATGGTAAATCACCCTGCAAAATTAAACAATTTGCTAGACATCACAATGGATATAAAATTTTGAAGGTCGTTTCATACTGAGCACGATCAAGTGACATGAATGTTTGACACGATGTGGTTGTCTTTACCCACACAGACCTTTAGTAAATCAGGACATAATATTAAATGTGTGTGTGTGTGTGTATGTATATATATATATATATATATATATATATATATATATATATATATATATATATATATATATATATATACTATATATATATATATATATATATATATATATATATATATATATATATATATATATATATATATATATGTGTGTGTGTGTGTGTGTGTGTGTATGTGTGTCACTGTTCAAAAATTATTTTGCATAGAGTTAATATTTTAGAGTATACTTACAGGATGTCCTTCTCTTCCATCTAGACCAGGAATACCAGGAGTGCCTTTATCACCCTTAAGAAACAATACAAAGGTGCATAATAAATATTTCATGTTTTGAAATAGAACTGCCACCAAGCTAATTATTCAGTGTTAATATATCATATGTTTGATATAACTATCCTTTACACAGTATATATGGACTAGACATGCACTCACATTCACCTCCAAAAGTATTCAAACAGCAAGGTCAATTTTTTTTGTTTTTGCTAAACACTGAAGACATTTGCTGATCTTTACATCCAGATGTGTTAATCAACTTAGCACATGACACCAATTTTCAAGTGATCAAAATATTAGAAAATGTGACTGACTGGTGTTTCTTGTTGGTCAGGTATGCACTGTTAGATTCATTATTGAAATAATTAATAGCTTTGAATGTCTGACAATGGTTTGAGCCCTGTGTTTTGCCTGTAAAGACTGCATTTGTTGTGAAATAAAAGGATAAACCAACATGAAGACTAGAGAGCTGTCTGTGGGAGAAAAGGTGTGTTGAAGCTGTGAAAAGAGGAAAAAGCACAAACATTGGGCATAGCCAATACAACAGTTTGGAATGTGCTGAAAAAGAAAGAAACCACTTGTGCGCTAATAATGAGACATCAAACAGGTTGGCCAAGGAAAACAACAGCAGTTGATGATGGACATTGTGAGTGCTGTGAAGAAAAACCCAAAAACAACAGTCCATGACATCACCAACAACCTCCACACAACAGGGGTAAAGGTTTCTCAATCCACTATTTGAAGACTTTGACAGCAGAAACATAGAGGCCATACCACCAGATTGGAATATGCCAGATTGGATTTTGCAAAGAAGAAACATTGTTCAACGACAGCATTCCGGACGCTAGCCTGGCAAACTGCACATCACACCATCGGAATAGCAGCACTGTCTGGTAAGCACTGTGTTTATATAAACAGCCAATGGTGCAGGACTGCCATTGTGGTTTCAAGCTACTGTTTGTCGCTGATTGAGTTTGACTGAAATGCAGGCCATACTACCTTCCCAGACAGTTTACCACCATGATCCTTTTCGTGGTGTACATTCTGCCTGGTGCTAATGCTAGGGAAGCTTTAAGTGAACTCTACAAGATCATTAACCTTCAGACTGCTCACCCCGACTTATTTTTCATTGTCACTGGAGACTTGAACCACGCAAATCTTAAATCAGTGCTGCCAAAATTCTAGCAGCATGTTGATTTTGCAACCCGTGGTACAAGTAATTCACTTCTGAAACGTGCTAAACCGGTTCTGAAACAGGTGAGATCCTGGTCTGAGGGAGCCATCTCAGTACTCCAGGACTGTTATTTTTTCATCTAGTTCTAAGATGGGTAAGTTACCCATCTGAGTGGAGAATTGTGCTGTTTTATGTGCAGCTCATTTTGTTGGTGGAGTATATTTAAAAAGGAGTGACTGGATAACCTCACCAAACAACTTTGAGTGTTCGCTTAGGTCGTACTGTCAGAACAAGACATGACCTTGCTATAGAACTGTCAGGAGCGTCAGTTGCATGTTGGAAAGTGCATATATGTTTGTGAGGCTCGACTGTCACGTCCAAAATTTTCATTCACCTCAAACATTTTTAGGTCCCCTATTCAATCATGGTGGGCTCTTAAATACAAGGAGGGCACAATAGAACACCCGGGAAGGGATGACCTTGTGTTCTTTGAAACTCATTCCCGTACCAAGCTGAGATGGAGCATGCATAATGAAGTGACAACAACCTTGCCTCCACCTCATATCACAGTAAGCACATGCATCAGGCTACAACAATCCCCAGGTTAATCAAGCATGCATTATAGTGCTCATTCTCATTAAAAATAAATAGATAAAAATAAGGAAACCAAAACCCTGAGGACAATGAAGAATGTCGATGGATTTTTTTATTATTATTTATTTATGATAATTTTTAATAATATTATAATAATATATATAATAATAATATTTTTCTTTAAACACATGCTAGACAGGCATCAGCAAGCTTAACAGCAGCTAATTTGAAGACTTGCTACAGTATACTTAAAAAGTTGTCTAGTACTTCCACAAAATAGTTGTATGATGTCGGATGTGGGATTGTTGCCAGTCTAAGCAGGGAGCAACTAGCTGAATTGAAGGTTTAGTATTAAAGTAAAAGTTGGGTGAAGTAGGTAGCTAGCTAGAGTATTTCAGACAGACATGATGCATTCTTAGCAAAGTGAAGAGCATGAGAATGGAGAACCAATACATAGTGATAACTACTTATGTCAGCATGTGTCATCTGCTTACAGGCATAGATTCAATCTCTTCAGCAATATGTGTTAACACATGGTATCTCATTCTAACTGTATTATACTAAGCCCTCACTAGATATAAGATAGTTATACTACTATGTTCTAAATGCTTAGTTATCCTGTAAGAGTTTCAAAGCTTCATATCAGTGACTCATAATGTGGACAGCTACCACCTGTATATTGTGATGCTCAGCTAAGAAAAATAAAAACGATCTGATCTTTTGAAACGGCCTGGAAACAGAAAGCATAATTCCACATTAAGAAGGAAATTGTGTGAGCCATGAATTAACAGCATATTGCCTTATTTAATTCACCCAAGTACTGTAGTAAAATTCATGGAAACTGGCCTAGCCAAAGAACCTCAGTGGTCCATGCTCTCAAATTGTAGAGGTCAATAATATCTAAACATGCTGATGATTATCCTCTTAAACCTTTGCTCAATGCAGACCTTTTGTCCAGTCCCTCCTGGAATTCCATCTTTCCCATCTCTTCCATGTGTCCCCTGTTGAAAAACAAACAATTGCTTACTGCTTGTTAGCTAACTACTAACACAAGAGTAAATGATAATTGCACACGTACAGGTTTCCCTGGATATCCAGGTGGACCAACAGAGCCGCTGTTTCCCTTTTCACCCTGTAATAAAGAAAATGGCTTTAAATTTGACATAGTTCATAGACCTAGGTTATGCTCCATTCTCCCTGGGTAATACTTGGCATACATAATTGAATAAGCATTCTGTATTTTTATGTAAGTTATGCTTTTATGCTGGTTATTTGCTTACACACAAATATATATATATTTATATTATACACACACACACACACACACACACATATATATATATATATATATATATATATATATATATATGTGTGTGTGTGTTTGTGTGTGTGTGTAATATAAATATATATTTTGTGTGTAAGCAAATATATATGTATATATATAACATTCATAAACAATTTAATTCAAGATGTAAACAAGTATTCATCTATTGATTATAATTTAATCAATTTCAAACAAATTGTCTACATATTTGTTTGACTTTTTACCTGTTCCCCATCTTTTCCTGGCATTCCTTGTCCACCTTGAGAGCCAGTTGCCCCCTTTAAAGAACAAGTTTATTGAAATAAAATTAAAACAAGGTTAATAGCACAATAGTAAAATTACAGTATAATATTATATTAATATGTATTAGGTCACAGTTGCAGATATAAATGGATTATATATAAAATGTTGAATGTGTAGACATTCAGAATAATCCTAATTACAACCCCAATTCCGAAAAAAGTTGGGACAGTATGGAAAATGCTAATAAAAACAGATTTGTAAATGTACTTTGACTTGTATTAAAAAAAAAAACATGACAAGACATTTGTTGTTTTACCTAATCAACTGCATAGTTAATTTTTTGAAGATAAACGTTTATTTTGAAATTGATTCGTGCAACATGTTCCAAAAAAGTTGGGACAGGGACAATTTAGGACCAGTGGAACAAGTTGAAATCAGGTGGTGATGTGAAACAGGTGTGGCAATCATTTAATCATAGTATATAAGAATCCTACAAAAAGACCTAGTCCTTCAAGAGCAAGGATGGGTCGAGGTTCGCCAATCTGCCAACAGATGCGTCAGAGAATAATCCAACACAACATTGCCCAAAGACAAAATTGTAGGATTTTTGCCATTTTACCTTCTGCAGTGCACAATGTAATTAAAAGACTTGAGGAGTCTGGTCAGATCTTGTGTATAAATGGCAAGGCCGAAAACCTGAATGTGTGTGATCTCTGATCCTTCAGACGTCACTGTCTTAAAAACCATCATGAGTCTGTAATGGATATCCTGAATATATTCTGGCTTGGGAATACTTTAGTAAACCGTTGTCAGTCAACACCATTCGACGCTGCATCCACAGATGCAGGTTAAGGCTTTACTATGCAAAGCAGAAGCCGTACATCAACACCGTCCAGAAGCACCACAGACTTCTCTGGGCTCTGTGTCATCTAAGATGGACAGTAACACAGTGGAATTGTGTGCTGTCCAAGTCAACATTTCAAATGTTTTTGGACAAAACAGCTGTCATGTTCTCCAAGCCAAAGAGGGAAAGGACCATCCAAGCTGTTATCAGCATCAGGTCCAAAATCCAGCGTCTGTCATGGTATGGGGGTGTGTCAGTGCCCATGGCATGGATAACTTGCATATCTGTGAGGGCAACATTAATGCA
Source organism: Ameiurus melas (assembly GCA_012411365.1). Classification (NCBI taxonomy): domain Eukaryota; kingdom Metazoa; phylum Chordata; class Actinopteri; order Siluriformes; family Ictaluridae; genus Ameiurus; species Ameiurus melas. Next base: position 7,555,632 of record CM022755.1, on the reverse strand, counting down.
GAAAGATATGTACACATTTAGGAGCAACATATGCTGCCCTCCAGAGCAGGACAACGGCAAACCAAATTCTGCCCGGATTACAAGCACATGGTTGCATAAGCAGAGAGTGCGGGTGCTAGTATGGCCTGCCTTCAGTCCTGACCTGTCTCCACTTAAGAATGTGTGGCGTAGAACAATAAGGCAACGAAGGCTCTGAACAGTTGCGCAGCTGAAGAAATGCATAATGGATGAATGGTGGAAAATTCCGCTTGCTAAACTTAACTAGAGTCTTCAGCGCCCAAACGTTTAAGTGTTTATTAAAATAAAAGTTGATGTTATATAGAAGTACACAGTCGACCGTCCCAACTTTTTTGGAGTGTGATGCTGTCATCAGATTTGAAATGAGAGTATATTTTTAAAAATAAATTGAATTCACAAAGTCAAACATCAAATAATGTGTTTTCAATATAGTACAGGGTGAGTTGACATTGTGTTTTTGCATTTTCCATACTGTCCCAACTTTTTGGAAATTGGGGTTGTATATAACATACTTTCCTGTATTGTAGTATTTGGCTTGGATAAAAAATAATTACATATTTAACACTGGGGTGGTGGTGACTAAAGCTTCTGCAATAACTTGACAGTACAGAAGATAAGGTATTTAACCATGGTCCTATGACTAACTGGAGGATCACAGTCATAGAACCACACTTACATACAGTATATAACCTTGTGTTCTACTTTCTTACTTCCAAGGCAGACTATCAAGATTGCATGTTAAATCAATAAGATTCATAACCGCTCCTGATGTTTAGTACACCTCCTGATGCTTCGTAACACTTCCAGATACTAAAGCATACCCAAAGGGTAGGATTCTCCTGTTCTCTTATGACTGATGTCACTCTTTTCAAGTGTAGATTATTGTTGCCTGTAACTGCATATATGCTTACACATTTGCATTGTGCATCTCTTGTGACATTAATGCTACACATCCACATGATGCAATACCAGTGTAAATTGTGGGTGCAGTACAGCATACTGTGACATTGTCTGCAACTGACTAAACAAAGTAGCACTGGTCGCAAATCTTTGAATTTATATATAAAAAAAAACAACAACCACCAAAATAGTCCTCTCACATAGTCTTCCAACCTACTGAAAAATCTGTTTTGTGTACCAGACTTCTTGACAGCAAACACCATAATGGTTTTAACAAAGCTCATCAGTGTGTTTAACATCACTGAAGAAAATCTCTAAACATTTTACTGTTCAACTTGGAAACCAGATGGACAGGGATGTCACTTTTAACGTGTCCTCTCGTGTCCCTTTTAATCCTCAAGATGTACATGAAGTACACAGGAGAGTATGTGAACAATGCTGCTCATGTTGACCCACTTATCCACAGCAAGTTATTAGTCAAGTATAAACTGGCCTTTATGTGGAGAAATCACTTGTGCTCCACAGCAGTTGGAATGTGGAAATATGAAGCTTAAAAATCTAGGGTCACAAACCAACAATGTAGAACCGCGGTCATTTAAAGAAGATATTTAAGTCTCCTAGATCCAGAATTGTGTGCATTATCTTTGTTGGAATCACAAAATAATTTGAAAAGAGCACAGCAAGGTGCCCTGGCCTGTGTACTCTACCTTTATGGCTTTCTTCTCTAGTAGCAGCTGCACTTCCACAAGAAGTATAGCCAGTTGGCTTGGATCTCAGAGCTATGTGGGATCCATTTGTTTTGTTTTGGCATTAGACAGTGTTGCTCTATGAACAGCATGCTCTGAAGTCACTGATCTGATGTTATCTAGCTCCAGTGTTACAGAGGGGAAAACCTGCCCACTGTCGACTGCCTCTTTTCAGATCCAGTGGTGGTATCCCCTGAAGCTTGTGAATGTGTTCTGAAGGTTTGGTAACACTCTGCTCTATTAAAAAAACAGCTTTGTGTTCTGAGTTTTTACAGCATCTAGTTCACAGTATTATACTGACGATAGCCTGCTCTTTCAAGTATTTCATTTCATTATCATCTAGTGCTTAAGACCTGGTTGGATACTGGCAGCCAGTAGCTTAGAGGGTTGTAACTAGACTCTATCAATAGCATTTGAGCCCGCCAAACTTGCATTTTCCATTGTATTAACAAGTACAGTTATTTACTGCACCTTTTTTCATAGCTGTCCCAGCCACTTCCCTATTTGGTCAGGGCACCCTTCCTTCCCTGTTTACACACTTGTCATGTCCATGTTTGGTCTGCCCAGGGGGGCCAACTATTTCCCCTGCATTTTTTTTTTTTTTTTTTTTTTTTAAGATTCTTGGAATGTCTGGCCATAGGAATAAAAAGCCACCAATATATCTATGGCAATAAGCCTGGAGAAACTGAAAGTTTTGTTAATTTATTTGCAGACAACTGTGCAGTTTGGAACCTGTCACTTTTTCTGTCAGCCTTTTAAACTACATAGATTCATATGGTAGATTCAATTGAAATAAGTGCATACAAACATTGTGTTAAAAATGCCTACACTACCTTTTCACCCGGTAGACCTGGAGGGCCAGCTAACCCTTCAACACCTCTATTCACCCTGCAGAGAAGGGGGAAATATTTATTTAATTACAAAAAAAAGTCTACACACCTCTTAAAATTGTAGTTTTTTGTGGTGTAAAAAAGTAAAGAATCCATGATACAGTCTGGTCCATAAGTATTTGGATAGTGACGCACCTTTTCATAATTTTCCTTCTGTACACCACCACAGTGGATTTGAAATGAAGCAATCAAGGTGTGATTGAAGTGTAAAACAGCTTTAATTCAAGAGGTTACAGCCATGTTTTACAGTGTCCCTCCATTTTCACAGGCTCCAAAGTAATTGGACTAACTAACATAATCATAAATAATATGATAATTTTTTATACGTGGATGCAAACCGTTTGCAGTCAATGACTGTCTGAAGTCTGGAACCCATGGACATGATCAAATGCTGAGTTTCCTCACTTAAGATGCTTTGCTAGGCCTTTACTGCAGTGAAGAGTTTTTTTCTTCAGTAAGTGAAAAGCATGCTCAATTGGGTTGAGGTCACTGGACATTTAAGAAGATTTAATTTCTTTGCCTTAAGAAGCTCTTGGGTTGGGTCATACATGCCCATACATGCCCATGCCATAACACTTCCTCCGCATGTTTGACAGATGATGTTTATGCTTTGGAGCATTTCCTTTCCTTTTCCATACTCTTCCCATCATTCTGGTACGAGATAATTTTGCATCAGAACTGGTTAAGCTTTTTTTATTTTGTTTTTTTTGTTTGTTTTTTTTAAATAAAAGAAATCTAATCTGGCCTTTCTGTTCTTGAGTGTTACCAGTGTTATGCATCTTGGGGTAAACCGTTTGTATTTGCATTCCTGAAGGTCATTTCTTCACAATGATATGCCTACCTCCTCCAGAGTGGCCTTGACTTTGCTAGATGTTGTAATGGGGGTTTTCTTCAAGAAGGAAAGAAGTCTGCATTCATTCGCCTTAGTTGTCTTCCATGATATTCCAGGGCTTTTAGTGTTGCTAAGCTCACCAGTGCATTCCTTCTTTTTAAGAACAACATTGTTGAATTGGACGCTCCTAAAGGTTTTTCTATCTGCTTTTTTAGCCTAATTGTGGCCTCTTTTATTTGCATTCACACCTCTTTATACCACATATTGAAAGTTCCCATGAACAGTTACCAAATACCAAATGCAATTTCAACACTTGTAATAAAGTCCAGACCTTTTTATTTCCTTAATGTGTCATGAAATAATGAAGAACCAGGCCATACCTGGTCATGAAACTGCTTATCATTCAGTTGTCCTATTACTTTTTATCTTTTAATTACATTTTAGCCTGTGAAAATGGAGGGACACTGAAATAAATGGCTGTAATTCCTCAACTGTTAATGAAATGTTTTTGTTAAACCCCTTGAATTAAAGTCTATACTTCAATCACATCTTGATAATTTCATTTTAAATCCATTGTGGTAGAGTACAAAGGCGAAAGTATGAAAACTGTCACTGTTCAAATACTTATGCACCTGACTGTACATCATGTCAGAGCCTTTTCCATTTTTAATGTGATGTAACAAAAGCAAAATTCAAGTGGAAAAACAAATAATTTTAGGCAGGGAAAAACCATACAATAATGTGGTTGTATAAGTGTGCACACCACTTAATTAATACTTTGTTAAAGATTGTAATGCAGCACTCTTTTGGGTAAAAGCCAGCAGACTTGTCACGTCATGATTTGGCAATTTTATTCCACTCTTACTTGCAAAAAAGCTCCAGGTCTATCAAATTGTGAGGTGATCTTTGCACAGCCCTTTTCAAGTGTTTCCTCAGGTTTTTAGATTTAGATCTGGGCTCTGACTTGGTGACTTCTCCATTCCAAAAAAAAAAAAAAAAAGGTTTGCATGTATATAATCTTCACAAGCCATTTCTTTGTTGATTTGGATTTGTGCTTTGGGTCATTATTGTGCTACAGCTGTATAAATTTAGTTGGCAGGTTTTTTTGCAGAATATATTGGTATTTGGAGCTATCCATGATTTCCTTTATCTTGACAAGAGCCCCAGTCACATCTGAAGAGAAGCCCCATACGATGATGTGGCCACCACCGTGCTTCACCATGCGTATGGTGTTCTTTGGGTGGTGTTAATGTTACAGTGATGTTTTTTTTAATTCTGCTAAAATGTTTCTATTTGTTTCACTTGAATGTTGTTGAATGCTACATCACAAAACCAGACGATTATTTATATATATATACATACATATATATATATATATATATATATATATATATATATATATATATATATATATATATATATATATATACAGTGGTGTGAAAAAGTGTTTGCCCCCTTCCTCATTTCCTGTTCCTTTGCATGTTTGTCACACTTAAGTGTTTCGGAACATCAAACCAATTTAAACAATAGTCAAGGACAACACAAGTAAACACAAAATGCAATTTGTAAATGAAGGTGTTTATTATTAAAGGTGAAAAAAATCCAAACCATCATGGCCCTGTGTGAAAAAGTGATTGCCCCCTTAAACCTAATAACTGGTTGGGCCACCCTTAGCAGCAACAACTGCAAACAGCGGCGATGATAACGTGCAATGAGGCTTTTACGCGTCCTGGAGTGAAATTTGGCCCCCTCATCTTTGCAGAATTGTCCTAATTCAGTTACATTAGAGGGTTTTCGAGCATGAACGGCCTTTTTAAGGTCATACCACAACATCTCAATAGGATTCAGGTCAGGACTTTGGCTAGGCCACTCCATTTTGTTTTTCTTCAGCCATTCGGTGGTGGACTTGCTGGTGTGTTTAGGATCATTGTCCTGCTGCAGAACCCAAGTTCGTTTCAGCTTGAGTACACGAACAGATGGTCGGACATTCTCCTTCAGGATCTCTTGGTAGACAGCAGAATTCATAGTTCCTTTTATCACGGCAAGTCTTCCAGGTCCTGAAGCAGCAAAACAGCCCCAGACCATCACTCTACCACCACCATATTTTACTGTTGGTATAATGTTCTTTTTATGAAATGCAGTGTTCCTTCTACGCCAGATATACTTGGACACACACCTTCCAAAGAGTTCCACTTTTGTCTCATCGGTCCACAGAATGTTGTCCCAAAAGTCTTGGGGATCATCAAGATGTGTTGTGGACTTACTGGGCATCACATATTCATAAAATCTTATTTTGGTTGAGACCAAAATAGACCATTCCCCATGGTGTACATTAGAGGTACATTCATGTGGCTCGTCCTCTCCAATGGCTCTGCTCACCTCTTCCACTTCTACCAACTTCTCTGGCTTTACAGACAACCCTGTGGTTCGTGCAGCTCTAAAAATTTGGTACCAGTTCAGGAAGAATTTCAAATTCGTCTCCGCGTCTCCCTTAACTCCATTACTGAAAAATCACTCATTTCAACCGGCAATATCAGACCCCACATTTGCTATCTGGCATGACAAAGGTCTCAAAACTTTCAAAGATCTCTATAAGGATGGGGCTTTTCGTAGTTTTGCAGATTTGTCGAGCGAATTTCAGCTTCCACCGTCACATCTTTTTCATTATTTCCAAGTTAGACACTGTGCAAAATCGCTGTTTCCTACTTTTCCCTCCTTACCCCTAAGCCAACTGTGGGATGATTTTCTCTTGTCTGATCCTCTTCAGAAATCTCGTATTTCAGGAATTTACAATAAACTTTTATCCTACGACAGCTCACCTATCATTAAAATCAAGGTTGCTTGGGAGGGGGAATTGGGGTTGACACTACATGAAGACTGGTGGGACGGTGCCCTTAGCAAGATCCACAAGAGCACAGTTTGTGCTCGTCTTTCTTTGATACAGTTTAAGGTGTTACACAGGATTCATTTCTCCAAAACACGTCTGTCACAGATTTATCCCACCGTCATTGACCGCTGTGATAAATGTCACGCCTCTCCCTGCAATCTCACTCACATGTTCTACTCTTGCCCATTGTTATTCTCCTTTTGGCAGAATTATTTTGATAGCATCTCAGAAATACTGTCCGTTACTGTTAAACCCTCTCCCCATATTGCCATATTTGGGTTTCCGGAGGATTATGACAGGTACAATTCGACCCAATTAGATCTCTTGGCGTTCACTTCCTTATTAGCAAGACGGCGCCTTCTTTTCCATTGGAAATCCACGAAGCCTCCCTCCAGTACTCAGTGGCTTAGGGATGTTATGTCTCTTCTAAAGTTGGAAAAATTAGGTACTCGGGGGAGCCGATGCTGGCAAGTTTCACAGAAAGTGGCAGCCTTTCTTAACTTTCTTCAAATCTTTGCCATCTTTGCCTTCAGATTGAGAAAAACTTCCCTTTTTTTTTTTCTTTTTGTTCCCCTTAATTTTTATTTTTTTTTTTTTTTTTTTTCCTTTTTTTTTCTCTTCTCTCCGTCATTTTGTTTTTAATTATTCTATTTTTTTATTATTTTCTCTTTGTTTCTATTTGGTGAGTTTGACGATGCGTGTGTTCTAATTTGTACAAAAAAAAAAAAAAAAAGGGGGTGGCTCCCATTTTGTTTAATCACTGAGACGACACAAATTTCTGTGCCTTCTTTTTTTTTCTCTCTTCTCCTCTCTATGCTTGGGTCTCAGTGTACTAAAGTCTGTTTGTTAGTTTTTCCAATGTGCCATCTCTCCCAATAAAAATATTTATAAAAAAGAAGATGTGTTGTGGAGAAATTGAGAGGAGCTTTGATGTTTTTTTTGCTCAGCAGTGGTTTTCTCCTTGGAACTCTGCGCCATGCCCATTTTGCCCAGTCTTTTCCTGATGGTGGAGGCATGAACGCTGACCTTAACTGAGGCAAGTGAGGCCTGCAGTTCTTTGGACATTGTTGTGGGGTCTTTTGTGACCTCTTGGATGAGTCGTCGCTGCGCGTCTTGGGGTAATTTTGGCGGCCGGCCACTCCTGGGAAGGTTCACCACTGTTCCATGTCTTCGCCATTTGTGGATAATGGCTCTTACTGTGGTTCGCTGGATTCCCAAAGCTTTGGAAATGGCTTTATAACCCTTTTCCAGACTGATAGATCTCAATTACTTTCTTTCTCAATTGTTCCTGAATTTCTTTGGGTCTCGGCATGATGTGTAGCTTTTAAGGATCTTCTGGTGGACCTTACTGTGTCAAGCAGCTCCTATTTAAGGGATGTCTTGATTGTGAACAGGTGTGGCAATAATCAGGGCGCGGGTGTGGCTAGAGAAATTGAACTCAGGTGTGGACAACCACAGTTATAGTATGTTTTAACAAGGGGGCAATCACTTTTACCAGGCGGCCATGATGGTTTGGATTTTTTTCACCTTTAATAATAAACACCTTCATTTACAAATTGCATTTTGTGTTTACTTGTGTTGTCCTTGACTATTGTTTAAATTGGTTTGATGTTCCGAAACACTTAAGTGTGACAAACATGCAAAGGAACAGGAAATGAGGAAGGGGGCAAACACTTTTTCACACCACTGTATATATATAATTTATATTTAATATACTTCCAGTACATATAACCACTTTTGACTTTGTACTTAACATATGAACAAAAAGTATGCATTCATAAGCATAAGCAAAGATTATATAAAAATTATAAGGTTATTCAGAATAAATATATAATTATTCAGACACCATGAATGTCCATCATTAGTACTTTCTTGTATAGCTGTGGTTGGCCATTACAGCTCAATGGTAAGAATTATTGACCTTTTTGCAGCATTCTGGCTCTATTTTGGCCCATTACTCTTGGCAAATTGTCTTCAGTTCTCCAAGGTTACAAGGTTCCCTATGATGAACTAGCAATTTCCAAATAAATTTTAAATGGAATTCAAGTCAAGAGATTGTCTAGGCCATGCAAAGCCTTCTTTCCCATCCATCGTCTTCCTAGATTCAGTTTTCTATTAATTGTTTTCTTCGATGACATGAAATGCTCCAGTACCATTTGCAGAGAAGCAACCCCATATTTTGATGCTCGGATGTATTTCGGTATGCTGTTCTTTACACGTGACCCTCCTTTCTCCAAACATTATGAGCTGAATTATTGCCAAAGAGCTCTACTTTTGGTTTCCTGACCGGAGTGTGTGTGTGTGTGTGTGTGTGTGTGTGTAATATATATATATATATATATATATATTAGCAGAGGAGTTTGATGTGGAGTGTAGGAATGGAGAAATGGAGATGATAGCAGTGCAGTTCATTGTGTTGTCACAAATCCAACACACTGTTCTGCTTTATTTGCTTATGGTTCTCTGGGTAACTGTTGTTCCTGCTGTTTTCAGGCTTCCTGCAATTCTTTGAGTGACTACTGGTTTCTCATTTGCCTTTCTTATCATTAGTCTAAGAGCACATTGTGAAATCTTACATGGTGCTCTCTTTGGGATGATTAGTTGTGGTTATATGAATTTTCCAACTATCTAAGTGATTGTACTGACTGGGGTGTTTAAGGTCTTTGTTTTGGCTCTGTAGTGTTCCACTTGAGTGATCTTTTTAATAATGTTGTCCCTGAGACCTTTGGGAAGCTCCTTCATCTTCAATATGATTGCTACATGTTGCATGAAATCATCTCAACCAAAGGCAATGTCTTTATAATGACGCCAGGTGCAATTTGCACAAGAACCCACCCCCACCCAACAGCATTTATGTCTAGAACTTTATTTACTTTTATATAGTCATTACATATATATATTTTTTACTATAATATCTGAATACTTTGTTTTTTGTGCTTATGAAGACATTATTTTTTTCATATTTATAAATTCAAATTTAAGACAGTGTATAAATTTTGCAGTGTATTCATCCACTGGACGTATATTAATCAACAAAAACAGAAGTGTTTGAATATTTATTTACCACTGTTCATTATATTAAAATTTTAAAGTAATAGCTGCTTACAGGTTCCCCAGGACTTCCTTTATCCCCCTTGTATCCATCTGCTCCACGAAGTCCCTAATAGAAACAAATTGTGTGAGATCCAAATATTCTGTAGGTTAATCCGCAGAATTTTTTTTACGTTATTTGGAGTTACTTCCTTACCGGCATGCCAGGAGGACCTTGAAGGCCAGTACCCCCTCTTGGCCCGGGTGCACCCTTAAATAAAGGAAAAGATAAATTTATCAGGTCATCAGTTTAGAACATCTAAAATATATGTCAAAACATATCCAAATTTCCCTTCTAATGATACACTCACTACTATGTGTAAAACTGAATGCACTGGAATGTGGTCTTGTTAGAAAAGCAATGACAATAGAATAGATAGTTTTAATACAGTACCATAACTCTGAAGCAGTGGAAATGCATTCTGTGAAATGAGAAGAATCCATGCCATATAGAAAAGTATAAAATACAATACACAGGTGGTACTGCATTTCAAATGTGACACATATGGCACGCAAACCTCTCCATAGGAGAACACCAGTTGCCTCGCTGTGTAAGTTCTGTCGAGTCTTTTGGAGAAGGAATTTGTGAATAATAATTTTTATATCTTTCTGTTAAGTTCCATGGATAAAGAGAATTGATAAAGATGGTGCTGTGGATGGCTGCCTTTGTGTTGCTTCTGCCTGTTTTGTTTGCTTTTGTGTGTTAATGCAGTATTTGGTGCCTCAAATCCAATAACATGGAACAGGACACAACTCTCTGAGACTTAAACCTAATCAAGAAAATACCCAAATACAGACATGTTACTTGTGCATGTCACCTGTGAAAGAGAACACTCTGGAACACTGGTGCTTTCATTGAATACACTGTTACTCACTGTTACTAAATACACCATTACTCATCTCTCAGTCTGATCACTTTCTCCTTGACCTCATTCCAACATACAGACAGAATCTGAAAACCAACATGCCTGTTGTTACAACAATGCCATTAATTTATCATTGGATCCAGTGGATCCATTGAAAAGCTACATGGCTGTTTTGACTCCACAGATTGGACTGTCTTCAGTGAATCAACAGAGTAGGAGGAGGCTTTCAACCGATCACCACTTGCTAATGAGTTGAATTTGTTGCACCCTAATCGGATTTACCTGGTAATCCCAGGAGAGCCTTCTCTGTTTCTTGAGCATGTAGCAGAGTCTCTGTTGAGTGATTAATTTAACTCCTCAATCCTAAAAGGACTTCTCTCTACAGATTGAAGATGGGGTAGGATTAGGTCTGAATGGAGCATATTAAAGAATGGAGCACAGCCACTGTGACCAGAAGGCTGTTGGTGCCTGTTAGGGTAGCAACCCTAGGCTATGCTGGTGGACACTGGTGGTGAGGGAAGTCGTGAAGTTGAAGAAGTAACCCTTCTGAAATCTGAGGCAGTAGCCCTGGACTGGCAAAGTGGGATGTGAGTTGCCCCACCTCCTCCTTTTTTTTTAAGGACTAGGGGATGTGTTCCAATTATGGGGCATCACCCTTTTTAGCCTACCGGGGAAAGTTGATGCCAAGGTCCTGGAGAGGTGATACCAGCTGATAGTTAAATCTATGATTCAGGAATAAAAATGCAAGTTCTGCTGAGGCTCTGTAAATTTGTACAGCTCTTTCAGGTGTCAGGAAGTATGCTAGTGCAGTCAATTAATGGAATTTGAAGAAAGGCTATAATCTGTCATGTGCCAGCATTTGTTGTTGAAGGTACTGCAGGAGTACAGGGTGTCCAGAGTCCCCCCCCCTCCTCCTCCTGTAACTGCAAGGCCAGTTCTTTTGATTGTACTAGACATTTTGTTAAGCCATTTAGTTGGAGATTAAAAAATGATTTATGAGAAGTTATATAAGAATTTCAGCTTTCATTTATTGATATTTATATTTAGATGTGTTAATCAACTTGGAACATGGCACCTTTTGTTTGTACCCACCTATTTTGCAAGTGATCAAAAATATTTGAGCACGTGACTGATGGGTGTATCTTGTTGCCCAGGTGTGCCCTGTTAAACTCTTTAAACAATTAATAGCTCTGGATGTCTACTCTTTGATCCCTGGGTTTTGCCTGGGAAGGCTGTATTTGGTGTTGAAATGGTTAAACCAGCATGAAGACCAGAGAGCTGTCTATGGGAGAAAAGGAAGTCATTTTGAAGCCAAGAAAAGAGGGAAAATTGAACAGAGCCATTGTACAAGCATTAGGCATAGCCAATTTGGAATGTTCTGGAAAAAAAGAAACCACTCGTGTATTGACAACTAGACATCAAGCAGGCCAACCAAGGAAAACAGTAGTTGATTATATAAACATTGAGTGCTGTGAAGAAAACCCCAAAAACTACAGTCAGTGAAATCAACAACCCCCACAGTGCAGGGATGAAGGTATCTTAATCCACTGTTTGAATAAGACTTTGAGAGCCAGTGGCCTTGCCATTCTAATACCATTTGAGAGGGGAGTGTAGCTCACTCCTTCGTTCAATATGGTTTTGGTATGCGAGCATAGTGAGTTGTATCCACATCCTGGTGTTATGGCAAAATATTAAGTTGAGAGTTGGTCAAGGGTCTTGCCTCCATTCCTGTTTATGGTTTTCATGGACAGGGATATTAAGTAATGGCCAATGCTGAAGAGGTATCCAGAATGGTGGGATAGAAGTCCTATCAATGTTATTTGTTGATGTTCTCTTAGCACCATCTGAAGTGGACCCCAAACATGCACTTGAACGATTCCCTGTTGAATGTGTAGCTGCTGGGATGAAAATTAGAGGCCATAGTTCTTCTTTTAGCTTTTCTTTTTGCTGATATGAACTAAGGGTTTGTTTATTTGTTCAGGATGGGAACTTTGCTTGCATATATTCGTAAATGACGCTTTAATAAAAATCTGACATAACCTAAACTGAACCTGTTTGATTAATAAAATGAATAAAAACCCAGCAATAAATACAGTTCACATGACTAAATGCAGATGAGGTTAGAAAACAGTTCTGTTTTCAATTTGACTGTTTTATTTATTTATTTTATGTGTTTGTTAGTGTATTTATCTAAATTGTATTTAAAATTTAAAAAAAGATTATTTGTAGAATTCAAGAAAAGGCTAGAAAGTGTTTAAATTACAAAACTACTTCTTTCTTTGAACTATGAAGGAGAATTCTGCCTCCAAGACTTGCCATTGTTAAAGGTTCAAGAAAATAATTTAGTGTCCTGTGTAGATCTGCATTTGCTCTGTTGATTTGAGGTTTGTATTAAACTGTGTAGTACTCACAGGCTTACCATCAGCACCAGCATGACCAGCTTTGCCAGGATCCCCAGCTATTCCTGGCTCTCCCTAAAGAGATTATAATATGCAGAGATTAGAACATGCAGATGATAATATTACACTTGTCTTATTGCATAATATATTTGATATTTGGCTTAGAACTAAGAGCCTATAGAAATGGGAAGGTAAATATCTGATAATTGGAAATTCAGATTTTAAGCAAATGTTGTTCGAATAGTAATACAATCACTGATCACACATAGCAGGTACAGTTTTGCCAATCTGATTAACCTTTATAGTGATCACCTGCAGCATACAGTATGCTTTCAAGTCAAGACATAATCTTATAAACTTCAAACATTCCATATAGAGAGAGGTTTCATGTGAATTTCTGCAATGGAGAGTTAAATTCAATTCCTGAATCCTTTGGGAGAACTACAATTAAATGTCAAGATACACCTTTTGGTAGTTTATGCACATAAAAAGCTTAATTTACTCCAACAGAAGAGGAAAATGGCTGAATGTATTAACCTTTTGGCCTGGAGTACCAGGTGCCCCAGGTGGACAGATACATGGCTCTGGGGTTGGATCAATATCAGCTGATCCACTGGCACACTGAAAGAACCCCAAAGAAACCTGCCATTAGTTCACATTTGTTGAACTGTGAGGTTTTCCTTTAGCTGCAAGCTCGTATAACACATAATGAAGCCAAGAGTGCATTCAAAAGCACACATAGCACGATGCAAAGCAGCAGTGCCCTGAGAAGATATAACATTAGACACTCTCAACTCTCTCTCACCTTAGACAACTCAACAATTTTTCAACTGTGTGAGCACCCAGTTGTGAGGTAGTATGAAATGAACATATAGCCATATTTAGGACTTCATTATATCCATACATTTTAATGCTCTTAGAAAACAGTACAGGGAATCTTACCTCTGCAACCGAAATGAGCTTAGCAGTTACTTTTGAAAGCAAGCAAAGCGATTGGTCAAAATACATACCTCTCCATCCTACAAATGAAAAGAATATGATGTAATCAGACAACATGAAGCAAATCAGCCAAAAAACAAAAGTGGTGCAAACAAGGCACTTTTCAGGCTTTCTGCTGGAGGCCTCAGTTAACAGTGACAAAAAAAGAACAGCGTATTCTAGATCAGGCAACCATTGTTAGTAAGTTTAAAGTGTGACACAGATGCAGGGAAAAGTAATATGATTGGATTCATAAACATCTTCATTACATTGGCTACTACAATGTCCAAGAAACCCATATATTAGGCAAGTATACAATTAATGAAAAAAAATATATAAGGGGGGGGGGGGGGTTGTGTATTATGAGATTATCAGAACCCAATCTCAAATACCAAGTCACTCGTGTAATTGGTATCAAAGTACGGTTTATACTGGAAAAATAAAATGACATTAATGGTTGGAATATATTAACTTGTGCCAAAATATGAACATCCAAGATTTTTGTACTCACGACTCCAGGTATTTCACAAGCAGTTTCCCTGTTATTCTGCTCTGGGTCACAGTAGATTCGTAGTTTCTGAATTTCAAACTGTTCAGGGATAAATTACAATGTTACCGTTTTTTTAAAAAGTTTCTTTGTATTCATGTAAATCAGTTATTTAACCATTATCTTGCCAGGTTCTTAAAATGTCGACTGTCTTAAACTCATTTTACATACCATAACACTGATTATAATAGAGTAGCTGGTACACTTACAGGAACAGTTGTTTCTTTTCTGACATATTTCCCAACTTGTGTCTTTCCATTGATAAAAATGCCAGCAGGGGGTTCCAGGGGCAAGTTTTCAATTTCCAAGTCATCAACATAAAGCGTTACATCTTCCTCTGTTACCAGAAGACGCAGCTGATGCCATTTTTCATCAAAAAGCTTCTGTCAGAGAATAAGGAAAAGTAATTGCTTTGTATAAATGTATTTGTAAAGATTTAAGTGTGAGAATATGCGATTGGCAGATTCTAAGATGCACACACGTTCATTGTTGAGGTTGAAAGAATACCTCATCAGTGCGTCTTCCTATAATGTCTAACAAAATTGGAAAGTACATGTAGCAGGACATGGGCACTCAGAATTACATTTTATTTACCATTTGTGTATAACAGTCATTAAATGAGAGTCTAACGAGTGAACCGCTGGCATGAATTGGAAAAGTGCTAGAATAGGAGAAATGTTTCAGTATTTCAATATTATAATATAATTTCAATAATTATTTGGGAATTTTCTAGGACTGCTATGTATTTACATTTGCTGGTGATTTGGTGAAGACCACTGTCTGTGTTCCGCTTTGTGCCATGCTTGTAGTAGTGAATGTGACTGTCCTCTTCAATCCATTTAAAGTAACTGCCATTTGAGGCTGTCCATCTGTAGTCTGTATTCTCCAGAGATCCCAGTCCTCTGTTAGGACAGAACCCTTGTATTTAAGTGTGGCCACAAATACGTAAGAAGGTGGAAGCCCATCAGGAAACAAAGCCCTGTGAAGATTAAAATCTTGTGACTCTTTGAAGCAAAACAAACCAATGTGAATTCACCAGAAGAACAACAGCATTTTCTCCAGATTGTACCTGGTATCCTCTGTTAAGTCATCTCTGGGTGTCACTTGGTAGGCTTTCATTCCGTAAAAGGATCCTTGTGTCTTTTTAGCTTTTTTGGCCAATTTCAAGTGAAGCAGAATATCAAATCCCTTCTCATCCCGAGAGTCAATTGGTATTTTGATTGGACATACAGTCTCTAAGGTATATTAGAAAGGGAAACAAAAATGATTACTGCATGGTGTCTGGCCACAGTTGTTTTTCATATATCTTTAATATTCAAATTCTATTTTCTGTAGTGCCAGAAAAAATGCAAAACATTCAAAGAATTCTTGTATTCATTTCATTTGGCTTTGCGCTGAAGTAAAGAATCAGTCAAGTAAATCAGTAAGAATCAGACATTTTGGCGTAGAACCCTGGACATCTTGCAAATATGCAAGCTGTCCAAGGTACATCCCAGCTAGTGCAAAAAAACAGATGAGAAATGACCATTATCTTTGACTCAGTCCAGAAAAGCTTCATGAGCACAGTCACACTTTTGAACGTATTACACGTTAATAAATAATTTGTATATTTACTAATATAACATTGACCTTGTATTACTTATTGGAACAACTGCATTGAAAAATTAGTAACTTCCATCGTTTTCAGTAATTGCAAAACTTTTGAGTTTAAACATCTTCCCACAATTCTGAACCATAATCAACCATGAATCTTTTACCAGATGCAATGAATGTGCAGACTTGACCGATGCAAGTGCATGATAGTGTATGTTAAATAAGTATAGTGATCAAAACCAAATTGCA
Source organism: Ameiurus melas (assembly GCA_012411365.1). NCBI lineage: Eukaryota > Metazoa > Chordata > Actinopteri > Siluriformes > Ictaluridae > Ameiurus > Ameiurus melas. Next base: position 7,539,637 of record CM022755.1, on the reverse strand, counting down.
AGGCAGAATCGCAAACCAGAAACAGACAAGCAAAACAAATACAAACAAGAAAGTATGACCCCAGTTCCGAAAAAGTTGGCACAGTATGGAAAAGATTTGTAAATGTACTTTGACTTACATTTAAACAAAAAACTTATAATTACAAGGTTTTTGATGTTTTACCTAATCAACTGCATAGGTTTTTTTTTAAAGATAAATGTCTATTTTGAAATTTATGCATGCAACATGCTCCATAAAAGTTGGGACAGGACAATTTAGGACTAATGGCGATGTGACAAGTTGAAATAAGGTGATGTGGAACAGGTGTGGCAATTGTCTAATCTTAGTAGGCCGAAAACCACTTCTGAATGTGCATGATCTTCGATCCCTCAGATGTCACTGTTTTAAAAACAGTCATGAGTCTGTAATGGATATCCTGACATGTGCTCAGAAGTACTTTGGTAAACCTTTGTCAGTCAACACCTTTCGCCACTGCATCCGCAGAGGCAAGTTAAAGCTTTACTATGCAAAGCAGAAGCCGTACATTAACACTGTCCAGGAGTACCATCGACTTCTCTGGGCTCCCTCTCATCTGAGATGGACAGTAACACAGTGGAATCGTGTTTTGTGGTCTGATGACTCAATATTTCAAATGGTTTTTGGACAAAACAGCCATCTTGTTCTCCGGGCCAAAAAGGAAAAGGATCATCCAAACTGTTCTAAATGTCTGGTCCAAAAGCCAGCGTCTGTCATGGAATGGGGTGTGTCAGTGCCCATGGCATGAGTAACTTGCACATCTGTGAAGGCAACATTAATGCTGAAAGACATGTACATATTTAGGAGCAACATATGCTTCCTTCCAGAGCAGGACAACGGCAAACCAAATTCTACCCGGATTACAAGTGCATGGTTGCGTAAGCAGAGAGTGCGGGTGCTAGGATGGCCTGCCTGCAGTCCTGACCTGTCTCTGATTGAGAATGGGTGGCACATAACAATAAGGGAATTAAGGCCCTGTACAGTTGCGCAGCAGAAGAAATCCAAAATGGATGAATGGGGGAAAATTCTGCTTGCTAAACTTAGCCAGCTGGAGCCTTCAGCACCCAAACGCTTAAATGATTATTAAAATAAAAGGTGATGTTAAACAGAAGTACACAGTCGACTGTCCCAACTTTTTTGGAGTGTGTTGCAGTCATCAGATTTGAAATGAGTGCATATTTTCAATAATAAATTCACAAAGTAAATAGTACAGGGTGAATTGAATGTTCAAATGACTGTTTTTATTTTGCATGTTCCGTACTGTCCCAGCGTTTTCGGAATTAAGGTTGTAGAAACAAGTAAGACAGTCCCAAATGATTTTTTTCTGTTTGAACACTTGTTCTTGAAGCAGAGGTTACTAAACAGTGCATCCTCTCGGTATCATCATGTTGAAATATGCTCCCGGTGAAAGATTTAATCAGTAGTACTGCTCCAAAGTTATTTGGAATGCAACAGGACCATGCCCCAAATGGCAGCCTGTAGTGCTCTTGTAATCCAGCTTGTATTTTCCTGTCTGCTTTGATTTATTTAAAGTGTATAGTGTAAATGCAGATATTGGATATGGGTCACTTTTAAAAGATGTAAGCGGGTCGTCAAATAAATCGGATATAGTTAACAATTCGGAATTTGGCATCAAGACCTGTAGTGTAAATGGAGCCATATTTGAAGTGTCCGGATACTGTTTATGAATGCCAAATGCATAACTCCAGTTTCGACCCTTCAGTTCCTTTTGATACACCGATTGCAAAACGTTTGAACATCAATAATAAAACCAAAACAAAATCAAAACCAGAAATGTTCAGTGCACAGTTTATGAGTCCTCGTCATCTTGTCTTCGCCTTTTCTCCTTTGAGGAATTCCCAAGGCCATCTTTATTGCTTTCCATTACTCTGTTAGCCCAAGTGAGGTTTGTTAGTTGATAAGGACACAAGTCATTGTGATGATGCATTACCAGAAGATGCCCTTAAATTATTACAGTCTGACTCAATTTTCATTTGATTAAAATTTTTGAAGGAATTTATCATTTAAAAGTAGTGGAAGTGGTTTGTATAGGTGAGATTCGCAGGTACATGTGATCTGTCTGTATGTGAAGTCTGGAGATCTTGGTTCATTTGGTCGGTTGAATGTGAGTCTTGTGTACGTTTGTGAATAGACTATTGGCCAGGAACTGTGGGGAAGCAGTTTCTTTGCTCTGCTGTTTCAGTGAAGGCAGGCAGGGTTGTTGGCCTGCACCTAACCTCACTCATAGAAGAGCTTGTACTTCACCTGTAATAATTGCTCCAACATTATGAATTAATGGAGCGTGAGGAGCACTTTGCAAAGTCAAATTTGCATGGTTTACAAATCTGTAGTTGTAGTGCTAAAGGATATTTCTGTTTGAAAGCATGTCAAACACTGTCCTCCTAACAAAAAGCATTACCCCCACAAATGTATGCTAATATCATGCTGCTGGAATGCAAGCCTAGAACTCATAAACAATTACCCTTTAAGGTTCTATGTAGAATCCGACAAAAGAGATTTAGCAAGGTAGTCTTTAGAAAACCAGACCTGTTAACCTTTTTTTCTATAGTGAAACCACTAAAAACGGTAGTATTAGAATCAGATAATGTATACAGGATGATTATATGGAAATGTAAAATGCCCAGAAGGCCAGCTATGGAAGGAACATGCTTCCCCAGAACAGATTTACATTTTTTCACTACCAGACAAGTGGGCTTAGAAAAACTAAATGTTCTGCAATGTTTTAATCTATCTTGATGAGTAATAGGCATTACATTAAGCATATCTCTCTTGTGGGGTAATATAAACCTGTCACTGCAGACAGATAGCTTTCAATTTCTCCCATAAGATTAAGACTTCTAAACAGTGAAATGAATATATAATCTGATTACAAGCTGTTACTAAGTATTGGTACTGGGGCTGATGCTGACCAGAGTGCATTAGACTAGATTTGACCTATTTTGTACAGATCATGCACATAAACAGCACAATTTACAAATTGCCCACATGCCTGTAATGTTTCACATCATGTCAACAGACACTCACAGAGGTCACCGTTACTATGTCAGTATCAGATATCAGATTGGCATGATCTCAATGTTTAAGTTCAAAATGTTTACCTTCACACAGCTTCTGACGAATAACTTCACGAATCTTAGAGATGGCTTTATAGTCTTCAACATAGAAAACGTACGTTGAGGATGGCTTGTTGGCAATCGTTTTCAGCTCTGCCTCCTCTGTCTCTGACCCAACACCAATTGCAAACAGTATTATCCCTTTTTTCCTTGCGGCCTCTGCAGCTTCCATCACTGCATCTTGTGACTTCCCGTCTGTCAGAACCACAGCAATTTTTGAAACCCCATTCGGACCACGCTCTGATAGCGCAAACAGCTTCTCGTTGGCAAACTTGATAGCTTTTCCAGTGTTGGTGTTGCCCCCCATGTATTCTATGGACTCCATGGCTCTGATTAGGTCTTTGGTTGAGTAATGTTTTCCCAGTGGTATGTGTAAAACGGTTTCATCACTGTATTGGACCACACCGATTTGGGTGAACTTCTGGCCAATGTTAAAGCTTGTTGTGATGTTCACCAACCACCGTTTAACAATCTCAAAATTAGTGTCATCCACACTCCATGAGCCATCAAGTATGAATACTAAGTCACTTGGAGCTGTTCTGCAACCTGCAAGGCAAAGGAAGCAGACTTACTAAATGTATTTCGTTGGAAGATCCTTAAATATATATGCACAGTTAACTAACATTACATTTAAAGCAAACTCAAAGGTGTTCTTTATTAACTTGGGGCCTAATAAGAGCTGCATTGAACATGATCAGTAGGTGATGTTATCTGAGACATGCAGTGGTAATGGGAATGAGAGAATCTTACTTCTCATGTCCTCATCTTGGGCTGTGCAAAATAAGTGAAGAAACATGAAGTACAGACACCAAAAGACAAAATGCATGGATCTCATTTTGCAACCAATGATCGTGAAGCACCAAGCCTCAGTTTTGCACCTAAAGAGAAACGAAGATATACATATCTTAGATAACCTCAATTTTGTGGAATCTAGAGTGGTTATAATGTACACAATACTTACAGCATTATAAAAAAGAATAATAAAAAAAACTGCTGCTTTTTAACGACTACAGGGTTTGGCTATGCAGGATTACATTCTGAGAGGCTTTATATAACTATGGTTCCTGTGGGGAAACCACATTTTATTACGGTTTCCAGAGGAAGAAAGATTTGCAGACACTATGAAAACACGGTAATAAACAAGAAACATAATATTTCAGAAAGTGATTTGGCCTTTTGACCACTCGATCTGCGGTTGGATAAAAACAAGTTGTTTAATTATTAATAGTTTAAACTCTTATAGCATTTTCAGTTTCGTAGCATGTAAAGCTGACATATTATATCAGTGGGTTGCTCTAGGCTTTGACCTCAAGACACAAGTATGGCCTCTTGCTCCAATGCTTTCCCAAATCCCAGTGTGGGTAGGTGGGGGTAATCTGGAACTCACCACCATTTGTATGAGCCAGTCGCCATATCCCCTCCTACTTGCTTTTTCTCAGAACTGGATATTTCTACTTCTCTGCCAATCGCACACGGAATCCATTTACAGTGTCAGACAGTGAAATTCCAGTTCTGGAGAATGACCAAACACATATATTCATGACAAAGTGAAGACAACTATGTTCCAAAAAAAGAGAGAGTTCGGTTTAATATTATAATACTTTGCTCTGTGCACAACACTAAAAATATTTTGCAGCTAGTGTAGATGTTGCACTTAACTAGCTGTACATGTGTGTCTGCCAGCTAGTGCCTTTTAATTCATAACCTCTGTTTGAGGACTCTTGTATGAACTCTGAAGTTTTACTACTACTAAATTATTATTGAAATTGATGTAAAAGTATCGTCCGTATGTATTGTCCACAACATGGCATGAAAATCTCAGCGGAATTTGGTAGTGAGCTATATTTAACTTGCTTGCTGATTTATTTAGGACTACTGGGAGACAAGAAACCTTTGTTCAACAGCTAATTCCTCCATGTCGTCCAGATGAGATATTGCTATGTATTCAATGCTCAGCAGCTTGAAAGGAATACCATGTAGTTTTTTATTGTTTGTTTTTTTGTTTTTTTATAAACATTGTTTGGTTAATATCTGAAATATCCTTTCTGCTCTATACAGGAAATTGTGTAATGAATATTTTTGTTCCATGTCAACACTATCAACTGCTGTTAACCATTTTCAGCAGACTTTTCAACACAGGAAATAAACGTTCCTTAAGCAACAAGGAAGAGTCAAACCATTTTATCTGAAATCCCACTGATGTGATTTCAAGTAATTAAAACCAAAAACGTTAATGGAGACCAAGCCATACTATCTATCCAGGGGGTTTTAGCTATATACCCAACACCATATCAAGCCCCAGTGTTCTTTCCATGTTGAGGATCCCCTTTTGATTCCCACAGTTAATCCACATCTACATTTGTTGTTCCTTTCCTCAATTTTTAAAACGAACCGAATAAAGCATATTGTATAAGTAATACAAATCAGGTCTCTTCAGATTAAAGAGAAATATATTTGAATCAGTGTTGTGCAGTGCCTGACAAAAACAGTTAATTCCATTCATTCGTCATCTGTATGAAACAGTACCACAAGCAAGGAACTGATGAATTTCTTATGTACGTTGCCACTGCGGAGATTGTCACGCAATTTCATATGCATTCCTATGTAAACTGTACTCACGAGACCCATTGTTAAACATAGAACACAACCATGAAATGAAAAACAGATCTAGGAAGAAATTTGATTCAACAAACTGCAAAAAAAAAAGCCTTTGTTACTTATTAGCCCAACAACTGCCAAAGCCACAGAAAAATATGAGCTAAAACAGCATCTCAGTCCAGTTGGCTTTCTCAGTTACACTTAACTGAAAATTTATTTAAAGTTTAAACAAAAGTTTAAATAATACAAATCCAAACAACTTCCAACCCAATCAGCCATGCAATTATAACTAGTGTTATCACAGTAGTGATAAAGACAGAAGGGAAAGGGTTTACCAATAGTCAATATGTGCAGAGCTGGATTTCTGCTGCATGAAGTCCCTCTTACATCCTCAAAGGTGTACCATGGCCATGGTTTTGCAGAGTACTAGACTGCAGAAGCTTTGCAAAGCTGTAGAGTCACAGATGTTGTTCCAGTGAATGTGCCTGCCCTCTCCATCCACTTTCCAACAATCTCTCTCTCTCTCTCTTCTCTCTCTCTCTCTCTCTATCTGTCTCTCTTGCTCTCCATCTTTCTCTTTCTCTACCTCTGTTTCTTTACGGTCTCCCTCCCTCTCTCTCTCTCTCTCACACTCTCTCTCTCTCTCTGTGTCACTGTCTCTGTCTTTTTCTTTCTCTCTGTCATGGTGACTTTCTCTAACTCTGTCTTTCTTTGCTCTCTACTCTCTCTTGCTTTGGATAGCAGTCACTCTCAATCAAGAGGCAGTTAGAGAATCAGACCATGTTAAAGCAAGAGATAAATACAAGCAACATATTTCCAGTCTACGGGGATTTAGAACCACAGAGAGATCAGTCTAAGTGTTTTTTTCGAATGAAGCATAAAATTAGAAAAGTATTGTGCATTTAGAAACTAACTCCAATGTGTAAACAGTTCTCTTTTTACCTTTCCTCTGAATTTACTTAATTTTTCATAAAAGTACTTCTTATTTCGCCAATAGGAGTTATCTGATTTGATGCCTGTGGTGCATTTCATGTGTAGAATTTACAAGAAGTTCTTTTCACTAATAAGCTTGCATTCAATTTTGACTTAAAGCGAAAGACATTCAACTTCAACTGTGAATTTTCAGTGTATATTCCCTGAACATTTTAAGAGGACGAAGCCAATTATGCCAAAAAGATTCTGAAGAATATGTATGCAAATGTTTCAAAGTCACTGTAGTGTTCTTTGTTAATAATACTACTTGAAAGTATGGGGCAATACAAGTTCCTGCATGTGGATTCTTGTATTGAGGAAAAATATTTAAAACCCTTCTGGGAGTTTGATTCAGTATTTCAAAATATTCTTCACTTTCTCTTGCATATCAAAGCTTAAACCCACATGTTGAGATACTGGAGCTGAGAAAATGTGCAGGTCATCATGCAGAACCTGAGCAGAGAGTTTGCAATATTCTGGAAAATGATCATGAGCCAAAGATTTCTTGGCAAAATTATACTACACACTTCCTCACAAGAGGATCTAAGTGACCGCTTAACACTTAATCACTAATAACATGAGGTAAAGAAGTTTAATACAAGAGATACTAAAACCAAAATATTTACAGTCCCCTCTGAAACTATTGGAACTGTAAGGTCAATTCAGCTTTTTTGCTGTAGACTGAAGACATTTGGTTTTGAGATCAAAAGTTGAATATGAGAAGAGAATTTAGAATTTCAGCCTTCATTTCCTGGTGTGTAGGGTATGTAGTGTGTATGTAGTGTTAAACACCATAGAACATGGCACATTTGGTATCAGATCACCCAATTTATAGGCGAGCAAAATATTGTAACGTGATTGGGTGATATTTCTGTTTACTGTTTAAACAATAAATAGCTCTGAACATCTACTCTCATCTGCTTCACCTGTGAAGACTGCATTTGTTGTTAAAAAGGATAAGAAACATGAAAAAGAGAGAGCTGCCTTGAAAAAGAAGGAAACCACTGGTGTGCTGAGTCGGCCAAGCAAAAACAACAGCAGCTGATGACAAACGTTGTGAGAGCTGGGAAGATGAAAACACAAACAGTCAGTGACTTAAGCAACCTCCACAGGGCAGGGGCGAAGGTATCGCAATCGGCCATTAGAAGAAGACTTCAAGAGCAGAAATATATAGGCCATACCACAAGATGCAAACCACTCGTGAATGAATGTGAAAGAATTCTTACTGTGGAGAAAAATGATCTGCTCATGATCCAAAACATACAAGCTCATGTGTGAAACATGGTGGTGGTAGTGGCATGGGTTGGGCTTACATAGCTGCTTCTGGAAAAGGCTTACTAATCTTTATTGATGATGCAACTCATAATGGTAGAAGCAGAATGAATTCAGAATTTTACAGGAGTAATTTGTCTGCCAGTTTACAGAGAAATGCATCCAAATTAGTCGGGAGGAACTTTATCATGCAGCAAGACAATGATCCAAAACACACTGCCAACACAATAAAGGACTTGATGTGGAGGAAAAGTGGAAGGTTTTAGACTGGCTAAGCCAGACCTTAACCCAGTTGAGCTGCGTTTCACCTCCTGAAGAAGAGACTGAAGGGAGAAACCCCTCGAAACAAACAACAACTGAAAGAGGCCGTGGTAAAAGCCTGGAAAAGCATCACATGAGTGTCAGGCTAAAAGAAGTTATTGCAAGCAAGGAATATGCAACCAAATATTAAATGTTATTTACTTCTGGACTTATCTGTTCCTATACTTCTGCTCATCTACAAATTGCGTGGTCTGATTTAAAAAGGTTTTATGTTTAACACATCTAGATGTAAATATCAGGACATAAATGCTGAAATTCTAAACTTGTCTCATATCCATCTTCTGATCTCAAACCCAAATGTCTTTGGGGTATAGCGCAAACAAATGAATTGGCCTTGCCATTAGAACAGTTTAGGAGGGGACTGTAATTACAGAGCATATGCTGTCAACACAGCTATTCAGATGACATTCCCCTGTTTACTGCTTTAAGATTTTAAAATGAAACTGTGTATATATATTCATTAATATTGATCATACAGTTATGAACCATGTGCTAGCTTATGTAATTCTGTGCACATTGTTTGTCACACTACTTGATTGAGTAGACATGTGGTAGTAATTATCAGTTTGCAGATGCTCCTTTACCCACAGAGCCAGTGTCTATATCTTCTCAAATCCTACTGAATTATCCCTCACATGCTCTGGAACATAACTTCCTATAGAGCATGCATACTGTATTTGCTGTCCTAAAACAAAATCGATTCAAATTCAACAAGTGAAAGAGCTTCTTTAATTAATCTACTTGACCCCAAAACTGCCGCTGATTTTCGGATAGCTGTGGAGCTTTTACACAGGCTCTACCTGCTGATCCCAACAGAGCAGCTGCCACCTTGATGAATGTGTAATCAGTGGTTCGGGGATCTAAGATTGATGCGTTCAAAAGCAATGACTTGAAAACCAGAGAATCTCTTGTGGGTCTCGATGGATTTCTGATCATTGGCATGTACAGCTGGGCTTTAAGACTGCATGTTCCATTTGGCCTGAAACTTGACTGCTAAGTCATGACTGTAAGGTGAAGGTTATGCTTGTTTCCTGAATCGGAAAAAATAGCAGTGGGATATGACAGAAAAATGATGAATTTTTAGTGGTTGTGTAATTTGGACTTTCTCAGGCCTACTATTATTAAGTCAGGAGACTGTGGAACACACATGGCATGCCTAAAAAAATATGAAATGTTTTGAAATCAGAAACTTAATTTGATGAAGGTTTTTCCTTATTGAAGAACGTAAACATTTTTAGGACGAAAGTAGTAGTTAGGGTAAGTGAAACAAGCATTCATGCTGCACTGCATTAGTGTTTAATGCAGTGTATACTGCATGTATAAACATTAATCACATTTTCCTTCCTTTATAAAAGCAGCATGGTGCTATTACAGGTTTGTTGACCTTTTAATCTGAAGCTTTTGATGTTTTGTAGGTTGAAACGATTGTATAATAGCAAATCAAAGCCATAATAGAGAGCACCGTTCTTTCTATGTTTTCTTACAGTACCCTCATCCTGACTCTTGGGTGCTTACATAACACCTTTTTGTTTTGTTAGGACCCTATGCTTGTGCTGTAATGGATAAAAATTTTGCATCGTAAATGGCAATTAATATTTTCACTTCCCTTGGTAACCAAAAGAAGTGTGATGTGTAGCTGAAACAAGTTTCACTGACAGGGAGAGAGAGATCTGGAGGGATGGGAAGAAATTTATAAGAATTTCCATGGAAGAAATTGGTGAATCATTTTGAGAAGGAACACCGCACCGCCTCCTTGCTGTTTCTCAGATTGATAGGGGATCATGCAGAGGCACATACGAACTCAAGGGGACTTTCCCTGAATAGCTCAGAGGAATTCATGTTTAGCAGAGCCTGATGAAACACTATTGTGCAACAATACAAAATGACATAACAGCATTTCTTGTACAGTAGATTTAAGAAGGGGTTTGTAGCATCTCAGCCGGTTTCTTGCGTTCCATGTAGTGATGAATGGCAACACTTAGGTTCACTTGATATGGCAGCATGCTGTTACACAGTTCTATGTATGAACTCCTGTGTCTGTTGATTTCATTAATAGTGACTATTGGAGGCTACCATGGAATATCTGATTATGGAACAGAGTAAAGTTTGTAACTAAGGAGGATTTAAATGTATACAGAGTATCTGGATGGGAAGTTCACCCTGCATGGGAAGTTCATCGCTGGGCTCCAGACACGCACACATTCGCACGATTGCAATATTCTGGAAAGTGGTTGTGAGCCAAATATTTCTTGGCAAAGGTGCACTACACACTTCCTGAAATCTGGGATCTTTGTGACCGCTTAACACATAATCACTAACTACTCTGGTTTTAGTCTCTTCTGTAATTAACGACTTCATGTTATTAATTAGAGTATATACTGTAAGTACAACTATTCAAATGACATTTCCCTGTTCACTAAGTTACGATTTAAAATGGAGTTTGTTTATTTCTACAAACCATCATACAGTAATAGGAATTTGTTTGTTTAACTGATAAATTAATTCTAATTATAGCTATGCACTGTCTTCTAGCTAGCTACCTTCACAAATATCCTGGTCAATTTCAGTGAATTCGGGGCCTATCCCAGGAACACTGGGCATGAGGTGGGAATACGTCCTGGATGTTATGCCAGTCCATAACAGGGCACCATAATGCACGAATCTGGAGAACCTGCAGGCAACCCATGTGGACACAGGGAGAAAATGCACAGAAACTCTGTACAGACACAGAGCTCAAACCAGGGACCATGGAGCTCCTTACTTTGTTTGTTTGTTTACCCATTTACTTACCTATCCTACCCTCATTGCGTTTGTGTCAGCTTTATTCGACTCTTTTTACAGGCCTTACAGATAATTGAACCAGATTCATTGGAGTAGTTCTGACTTGGCCCAGAATTTGACTAGCTACAAGTTTTTCAATTTCTTTAACCGATTTTAATGTTTAGTGGTGGATTTTGTTGTCAGTGAAAGATGTCAAAGACAATGAGTCTAGCAATACAGTTTTACCATGAAGAGTGTAAAAAAAAAAAAAAGTGCACCTCGAAAGCAGTCATATAGGGTAAATGTTTCATCAGCCTAGCTAGAGCCACTCAAACTCAACTGACTTCAACAGGGCAATCAGATCATATTTGCTGCACAATTTAACCCTGTTTTTAATATATCTGTAAGGTAGAATAGGCAAGCATTATTCTCATTATGTGGAAATATACCTATTATTTATATATACAGTGGCAAAAAAAAAAGTATGTGAACCCTTTGGAATTTCATGGTTTTCTGAATAAATTTGTAATAAAATGTGATCTGATCTTTATCTAAGTCAGGGGTATTCACACACTTTTTCTTGCCACTGTGTGTGTGTGTGTGTGTGTATATATATATATATATATATATGGCAAAAAACTTTCTTCTAACAGCCATTAATTCAGGATGTTCAGGATCACATACTTTGCTGTTTATTGTATAATGCTTTTGTTATTTTGTTCTCACTATTGTGAATACATCTGCTAGATGACTGCTCCATATGATGACTGAAATTCTCCTAGAATTTTTAAGGAAATCCAATCTGCAGATATTGGACCTTAGTTAACAATAAACACATCCCTTAGGACTGGCTTTCTACCCAAAGCTTTGCTAAAACATTGGTTAAGAAGGCTAACCTTGATGCATGTGCTTGCTCAGATTTCAAACCCTCCCTTTATCTCTGAGATATTAGCGTACTGTAGGTAATTAGGCCATTGCTGAAACAGCACTGGGAGGAATAATAGTAATATTACTTATTACTAGCTTTAAACCAGAGTTGTCTTTTTTGCCTTTGAGACCATATATCACAATATTCCTCTAGATAGACTGGAAACATTGTTGGGATTAATGGAACAGCTCACAGATCTTGTCTGACTGACATCAGTTTATAAATTTTGATGGTGGCTTCTCTGCACATAAAAAGGTAAGGTCTGGTGTTCCTCAAGGCTCTGTTATAGGGTCACTCCTTTTTTTTCCTTATACATTTTGGCACTGGGTACAATTCTAAAAATAAACTCTATTAGCTTATACCAATATGCTGTCTGTACACATCTGTGTGCATCAGCCAAACCAGATGATGGCCATCATCTAAAAACAAGATGCACAGGTTTGTTTTTTTTAAGGGAAAAAAAGGGTTATTGTGTGAGCGGACAATAAATATAATATCTTGCGTCCTGAAGATCCCTGATCAGGGTACTTCTGGAACGTCTGGGCACAAACATTAGTCTCACCTTTAAAACAAAACAAAAACAGCTGGAGACCTGGAACCAGTAATTCACCCTTTTGATGTGATCTCACTTATTACACTCCCTTGTTCCAATAGGTTCCCAGTACACAACTGTGTGGCTATAGGTTTATGGCATCTGCCTTTGCCTCTTGTCAAGGAAACTCAGACCTTTTTTTTTTTTTGGACCTTTCAAAAGCTAAAAATACATCAATAAACTGGTGTATTACACAGCTTCCACCTCAGTTCAAGACATCATCCTCATCCCATTTCTTCTTGATCCTGTCATGGATCAGTCACTGGTAGCATGCACACTCCACCTCCCCTGATTGCTGACACCCATATTTATTGAATCAGATTCTCCAATATTATGTTTTACTAAAGCTTCTGCAGTGGACGGGAAAGCTGGTGGAGGAGCAGCTTTTAAAATATCTATGAATATAGATATTCTGCCAGCTTTGACAGACAGCTTCTGTCTATATACAGTGGTGTGAAAAGTTTATTTTTTCCTGTTTTTGTGCATTTCATTCTAAATAGTTTTAGATCTTAAAACAAAGGCAACCTGAGTAAACACAATAGTTTTTTTTGTTTGTTTGTTTTTTATTGGAGCAAAAAATGTTATCCAACAGCTATCACCAATATGAAAAACTAATTACCCTTGCAAACTAAAATCTGGTTGTGCCAGCTTCAGCAGCAATACTTTCAACCAAACATTTTCGATAACTGGAGATCACTCTTTCGCTTACTTCTAGGACTGCTTAAACCAGTTGTGCTTGAATTTCAACTTATGGACTGAAGACCAGATATTCTCCGTTAGGATTTTAGGGTAGAGAGCAGACTTCATGTTTCCCTCAATTATTGCAAGTTGCCCAGGCCTTGAAGCAGCAAAGCATCCCCACACCATCACACTTCCACCACCATGCTTGACCATAGATATGGTATTCTTTTTGAGGAATTCAGTGTTTGGGACGCCAGTCTTCCAAACAGTTCCACTTTTGACTCACCAAGCCACAAAATGTTCTGAAAAAAATGTTTGAGGATAATCAAGGCGTGTTTTGCCAACTTCATAAAAGCACTGGGTTAAAATGGATGCCATTTTAACCCAGTGTCTTTCTGATCATGGGATCATGAACAGTGACCTTTATTGAGGCAAGAGAGTCCTGTAGTTCCTTTGATGTTGTCCTTGGCTCTTTTTTGACTTCCTGGATGAGCAGTTGGATGAGCAGTTCCTCTTGGAGGAATTTTGGAAGGTCGGCCACTTCTGGGAAGGTTCACCACTGTGCAGAGTTTTTTTCCATTTGGAGATAATGGCTCTCACTGTGGTTCTTTGGAGTCCCAGAGCATTTGAAATAGTTTTGTAACCCTTCCCAGGCTAATGAATTTCCCTCACCACCTTCTTAATTGTTTCTGGAATTTCTTTCAATTTTGGTATACTGTGTTACTGGGTAAGACCTTTTTAACCAACTTCATGCTGCTGACAAAGTTCCATTTATTTGATTGAACAGGGTTTGCAGAAATCAGGCCTGATTGCATCTAGTCCAGCTGACCCCCATTATGAATGCAGTTTCACAAATTTAGGGAATTAGTAACTACGGGGGCAAATACATTTTCACACAGGCCCAGTTGCTTTTTGAAAACATTTGTGCTTCAACAAATAACATTATCATTTAACAACTGTATTTTGTGTTTAATCAGGTTGCCTTTGTTTGATTAGATTTTAATTTCTGAAACAATTTAGTATGAGTTTTGCACAAAAACAGTAGAAATCAGCAAAATACATATTCACAGCACTGTATTTTTTTTCTTGAGACTGACCATCGGTCATCTATCACATTACAAATATAAATTTGAGTTAAAAATTAAAAAAAAATTAAATTACCCAGCATTAAAAATGCAAATAGTGATTGGCTCACTATTAGACCGCTTACTTACAGTTAAGACATCATGACTGAGAATGTTGTTTACAGTCAGCTCACCACCTTCTTAAACTGCCTACTTTAACAAGTTTTAAGCTGCTCTTATAATTTTGATAAGAATACATTCATTGGATTGATGATAACCATGTTGGTACAATATTTGTCCTATTGAATACCAATGTTGTAAAGGGCGACTTTGCAGACATTAGACCAACCGAGTATAATACAACGTCCTACTGGGCTTAATATTTTGCACTTCGTTTATTCATCCATACTGTATGTTTCTATTAGGCCAAAATGACCAATATAGCAAAATTGCTTGACATGGCTCTCCTTAAATTAACAGGTAGTTTTATTTATAGTCAAAGAGGAAAAAGGTGTAAGGTAATACTCGAGCTCTAGGAATTGAAACACCCAGAACCAAGTTAGAAATCTTAGTGTAATTGACCTAGGAATTGACCTGGTTTGGCTTCAGGAGACAAACCAAAAAGCATAAAAATAAATCTAGTCTAGTTCAGTTTATCTAGCTATTAAAAGAACATTTATTCTAGACATAAGAAATGGTAAATGTGCACTTATATAGTGCTTTTATCCAGAGCACTTTACACTGTGTCTCATTCACACACCAGTGGTAACGGAGCTGCCATGCGAGGCGCTAGCTTGCCATCGGGAGCAACTTGGGGTTCAGGGTCTTGCCCAAGGACACTTCGGCATGTGGAGTCACCCAGGCCGGGAATCGAACCACCAACCTTACGATTAGTGGACAACCCGCTCTACCAACTGCACCACAGCTGCCCCGAAATGAAAGCACTGAGCATACTCATAGGATGACTGGATCATCCTCACAATTTTTCTAGAAACAAGCTATGTAATCACTGTCCTTTTAAAAGAATGAAATAAATTATTGCAGGGAAAACCATAAGGAGCAGCTGGGTTATATAATAATTTGAGCAAGCAATGATAACTTAATAGAAATAATAATAATTTTGTTATATACACAAGTGATGGAAAATATCTTCTTATTTTTATTTTTTATAAATGCTATTTATAGGGGCAATATTTTCTTTAATTTTATCTTATTTGTGAATAAAAACTAAGAAAAACTATATTACAATAGAATAAATGTAAGGCACATGCTAAAAATGCTGAAGGAGAGCTTTATAAATGCACTTTAATAAAGGCATGTGTTATTTGTTCTAAAAGAATGTGATCAGAGGGCAGTATCCTTCTCAACTGGATTTGCAAAATGTTCAAACTCTCCAGGAAATTTGGAGAGGGGAAAAAAACCTGGCAAGTTGAGGACATGACAGCCAGTGACCTACCCAATAAACTGTCAGCATCAGATGGACAAAAGATCATTTGCTTAAAGAACTGGGGGAGGGGGGGACCCTGCTTGCTTAGTATTTGGCACAATATCCATACACTAAAGTGACATCAACCTCTTTTGGCAAAATTTTTTGAGGGCTAATGAGAACTGAAATTTTTAGCTGCAAGGCAAAATAAATTTTAGTATGCTGAAGTTCATAAAGAATGGCATGACAACCATGAGTATTTTTATTTTCTTTCATTCACAAAGGACACCACTAGGTCAGAAGAACAGCACGTGAGAATTTTGTCAACCACAGAGGATGGCTTGGACATGGTCTCGAGGTCATATAAACCAGTGGTGGCAGAACTGGTCAAAATCAACAGTCTGATGTATACTGAGAAAGTAGATTTAGCTCCATGATGCTGGGTTTTGGGTTGGTTTTTTTTTTTTTTTGGTTGGGGGTGGGGGGGTGGCGCTTGCTTGGAATCTTCCTCAGTACCCTCACCTGAACATGAAGTTATGAAACTGTGTAGGCTTACTCGGACAGGAAAAATAAAGTCCTTCATGAAGCTCGGAGAAATATTCCATACGAATAATTCAGAAGCCACATAAATGCCTTTTTGAAAACACAAGACATTGTTACAGTACTTGTAATCATTACAATACGTTGTTAGCCACATACATTTTTCAGTTGATACTGTACGTTTGTGATGGTTCTGCTCTTTATTATTGGAATCTTCAAGTCTTTGATGAGGAGGGTTTACAAATGTATTTACATCGGTTGTCTCACTACACAATTGCAGTTATCCTACAACATTATGGGCGTGTTCGCTGTCTCTGTGATGTCTGGCGGGATGAGCTCTGGGGTTCTGGTTGGGGGGTGCTACCAGCAGTCCCATTGAACAAACCACACCCTGAAGTCAGGCAAACTCCAGGAACCCCAGGTAGTCCAGGGTGACCCCTCAGTCCGGGTCGGCCAACATGGCCCCTCTCACCCATTTGACCAGGGCGCCCATCGAATACTCTGCCAGGTCGCCCACGCTGACCTGTAAATACGAGAGTTATGATATTACGGTCAGCCTGAAATTAATTGATTTCTTTTCTTATCACTATAACATGAATAGTACTTGATAATGTTTGCAGAAAATTATACTACATACTCTTTCATGATAAAATCTACAGTTAGACTTTAGGCCAAAAGTTTGCATACAGTGATTCAAGACATTCATACTTAATTTTTCTGTGTTAGATCAGTTAATCTCCTAAAAGGTCATAATCTCCAATCTGTTTATTTTAGCCTTTATTAACTTATTTCCTTATTTATTTATATATAAGATTTTAAGTGGATCAAAGGTTTACACACGCACACACACACACACACTTTGGTAGTGTTTGGTGGCATTACCTTTTAATTGCTTAACTTGATTTGACTTGGGGTAGCCTTCCACAAACGTCTCCCAATGCTTTGAAAGGGGTTTTGCCCATTCCTCCTGACAGAACTGGTGTAACTCAGTCACAAATTTTCTTTTGGATTCAGTTTGGGGCTTTGTGATGGCCATTCCGATAATTTTACTCTTTAACCAAGTTTTAATGTGGCTGATGTCTTGAGTTATTGCTTAAATATATCTAGATATTCCTCCTTCCTAATGATGCCATCTAGTTTCTGAAGTGCACCAGTCTCTTGTCCAGCAAAACACCCCCACAATATGATGTGACCCATGCTTCAAAGTTGGTTGGTATTCTTCAGATTAAAACCACAACCCTGTCCTGCTACACATGGCTGTGATCATTATGAACATGGTGTATGTACATTTTTGACCCACTTTAATACTGATATAGTAATATTAAAGCTGAAATAAATGTCTCTAATTGATTGTTTACCTCTGATGTGAAGAAAGTAAGACTTACCAAAAGAAATGTACGGTAACATGAAATGTGTGGATTTGTGGAAAAATGGAGGTTGAATATCTTTAGTATAGGTGTATATAAACTTTTGACCTGAACTTTAAGATGAGAAAAATAATAGTGAACTGATTCGTATGAATGTAATAATTGAAATGACCTTTTTGTCCTTGGTCTCCAGTGTAACCAGTTAAACCATAACCTTTTAGACCCTTGTCTCCTTTCTCTCCTTGATCACCTGCATGAAAAAAGTAAACTATTAAAACCACACTATAAACTGGATGTATTAATGGTATTCTGCCTCTCTTTATATTGTTTAATAATCATGTGTGGCATTGCAGTCATTGCAGAATAAATGCATAAACGGTCATTTAATTAGCTCTACAACAATCCAAATATTATTATCCATTATGATATTTGATCATGTTTTCGCCTAAAGCTTTTTCTAATGCCAAATAATAATCTCCTCTCATTTCTCTGTTACAAAAGTACACCCCAGACCTCAGACTTACTGTATACAGTCCACTCTGAAAATATTGGAATGGAAAGGCTGTAGACTGAAGACATTTGGGTTTGAGATCAAAAGATATAATTATGAGAGTTGAGAATTTCAGTTTTTATTTCCTGGTGTTTATACGTAGATGTGTTAAACTGCATTTGTTGTTAAAAAGGATAAGCCAACATGAAGATCAGAGAGCTGTTTATGAGAGAAAAGCAAATCATTTTGAAGCTGAGAAAAGGGAACATCAATCAGAGGCATTGCACAAACATTGGGCACAGCCAATACAACAATTTGGAATGTCCTGAAAAAGAAAGAAACCACAGGGTACTGAATGACAGACACCAAAGTAATCGGCCAAGGAAAATAACAGCTGATGACCGAAACAACCCAAAAACAACAGTCAGTGACATCGCCAACAGTCCCCACAGGGCAGGCACAATCCATCATTCGAGGACGTATTTGAGAGCAGAAATATAGAGGTCATACAACAAGTTGCAAACCACTCATCAGCAGATACTATCAGAAAGTGTGGAGAGAAAGGATCTGCTCATGATCCAAAACATACAAGCTCATCTGTGAAACATGATGGAGGTAGGCTCACGGGCTTGGGCTTGCATGCATGCTTTTGGAACATGCTCAGTAATCTTTTTTTGATGAAAGTCATGATGTTATGAGTTCAGACATTTACATGGACATTTTGTCTGCCAATTTACAGAGAAATGCATCCAAATTTATCAGGAAAAACTTTATCATGCAGCAAGACAATGATCCAAAACACACTGCCAACACAATAAAGGACTTTATCAGGGGGAAAAAGTGGCAGGCCAAGTCAATCACCAGACCTTAACCCAATTGAGCAGCATTTCACCTCCTGGAGAGGAGACTTAAGGGAGAAACCCCAGGAAACAAACAACAACTGAAAGAGGCCGTGGTAAAAAGCCTGGAAAAGCATCACAAAAGAAGAAACCAACAATTTGGTGATATCATTGAGTCACAGGCATGATACAGCTATTCCAAGCAAAAGATATGCAACCAAATATTAAGTGTTTTTACTTTACTATACGTCAAGATATGAAAATGGTTGGTCTAATTCAAAAGGTTCTATGTTTTATGTTGTTCAAAACATATAGAGATAAATACCAGGAAATCTGAAATTCTAACCTTTTGGTCTCAAACCCAAGTATCGTGTACAGCACTAACAAATGAATTGACTTTGCCGTTCCAATAGTTTCAGATGGGGGTGTAGATAAAACCAACTCAAGGAACTAAAGACATTCGAACTAACCATTTAGCTTTGCAGTATTTCATGCATCACCATTTGTATCCCATCTTCTTTCTAACCAAAATAAGGTAGTATATGTGGTAATTCTTCTTCAAACATTGTCAAGCATCCTTTGAATGTATCTGTGTGAGCATCAGTCTTTTTGATGTTTTTTTGGAATGGAAGCCCAACAGCTGGCCAAGTGTAGTATGCGCACTCTCCTGACAGATGTTGGCTATATTTACTTAGTGAATAAAAAGTATGGCTTCCAGCTACTTTTTGAATCAACTTTTTTTCAAGCATCTGAAAGGTGTTTGCACATCCTATTGTTGCTAGCTATATTTTTACATTTCGATTTTTATATTGCCCTTCATCAAATGCATATGAAAATTATGATTATGAATAAGTATTACCTCGCACCCCTTGTCTGCCTGGATCACCAGGCTCTCCATAGAATCCTTGCTGCCCCACTTCTCCATCAACACCATCAGTGCCAGGATCACCCTAATGACGGTTCAACAATAACTAATGTAATTTATTAGTAAGGTTCAGTTATAGCTATTACATAAATTCAAACAAATGTTGAGTTTTATGGCTCAGAGGATGTTTTAATCAATTTCTGCTGACTATACAGAACATTTATTTCATTACATTGGAACCTAACGTCTTTCCTTTAAAGCATCAGAAGTCATAAAAAGTATGACTTGAAAAAAGCATCATAATTCTTGTGCAGAGGGTTTTTATAATGCATACAGTGTCAGTTTTATAACTTTGAACATGCATTGAAGGCTTGGTGAACTTTTATCTGCCTTTGAGCCTCCCAAGTGAACATGTTTGGTAATTTAGAAAAAAGGGAACTTTCCATTCCGAGGGAAGATGGGGGATTCTCTCTGACTATTTGACACAGTAAATGCCTCTGTCTCTAACCTCTTATGAGACATTTGGAAATTTTGAGTGTTTTAATTCCAACCAGTAGTGTCAAGCCCTTCAGCATGTTCTCTTATAGCCGACACACTATGTGTCTATCTTGGCCCAGGAAATATTGAGAGAGCTGATGTATGGGGCACATTTTGTCTTTGTTTACCATGGCAACAATTTTTCTTGACGTCTAATGGGGCTCAAAAACATGCATTTTCACTTTGTGATGCCTGAAGAAAACCACATCTAAAGGTTGCTGCTGGGTTTTTTTCTTTTTCATTTTTTTTAGTTTAATACCATGCAGAAATGGGAGACTCACAGGTGGTCCAGGTTGACCCTTTCGGCCTGGGGGACCAGGGGCACCCATGGGCACATCGCCATAGAGTGGACACACAGCAGCACATGTCCGCTTCACAGAGTTGGCAAATGTGGACATCTGTTCCAGCGCCACACGCTTGCAGACCTCGATAACATGTTGGGCTGAGAGCATTGGGCCCTGGGAGAGAAATTATTACCACATGCATTACTGGCTTAGAACCAACTCTGAAGCAAATCAGCCAACTAAGGACAGCTTTGCCCTATGTTATACCAAAGCTTGGAAAGGAAATGGCTAACATTGTAATGAGGGAGAAGCAAATACAGCCAACAACATTTTACCAGGATCATTATAGATTTATAGCCCATACTAAATGAAAACCTTGCCCCAAGCTGCAGAAACCACACTAATGAGAAAGTGTTTATTAGCTCTCTTGACACACGATGGTTGCCACACATTTTATGAATGTAATGCCAGGTGGCACAATGACTAACTTTGAAGATTCAGTGCTTTGTAACTGGCTGATGAGAATGTAAAGGAGCATAGTTTATGAAACTAGTTAGTAGACCATTGACATGATATGTATTATTGCACAAAATGTGTTCATGGAACTCCTTCATTTGTTTTAATTTCTCAGTCACAGTAAACAAATCCCCTGAAACTTACAAAAAAAAATACAGCCATGTGTAAACTGTGCCCTCAGATTTGTAATCCATACCCTCAGATTTGTAATCCAATCCAGTCAGTAAGGGACCATCTAAAACGTGCATGACCTGGGCAACTGTATAAGATTTTTATATGGCACAATAAGTTTATATGTGTAATAAAAAGGTATATCATTAACAATATATAAGCTATAAAAAATTATTTATCCATACTGTATCCTAACACTGCAATAAGTTAGATATCCTGTTAAGTAGACGACTACAAACTTAGTAGAATCTTATACAGTTGCCCAGGTCATGCACTTTCTAGACAGTCCCTTAATGACTCCATTACTATAAAGCTCTGATGACCTAGTTTCCCAAAGATTGGCATCCACAGGCTTTAACAAGAGAAAATGTAAAAATATATTCAGTTGTATTGGTTCTATGTCGACTCAATACACATTATTAAGACAATACACATTATGTCCTTTTGTGTGTTTATTTCTTGAGAAATAGAAGAGAAAAGCTTGAATGTACAGCGAATGTCCAATATAAACCCAAGCACACGGTTTACAAATCTGAGGGCACAGATTACGAATCTGAGGGTACGGTTTACAAAACTGAGGGTACGGTTTACACTATGGGGGCTTCGCAGAAACCCTTTCAACCCATGACCATAAAAAATAAGGGGTTTTTTCTTCTTCCCCCAAATCTCTTGGTACTTGTATATGACCACATGTGCAGTATATGGATATTTGTGAAAACTTATATTTTTTGTGTTTTGGCCCTCCATCCACATAAAAATGCCATTATATGTCACAGAAAATCAATCTTTTTAAAAACACCCTTCAAGATGGAGAAATTTTCGTTTGGACCCAAAAAAAAAATGTTCTTGACAAAACTGTCACCTGGTGCAAATCTGCTCATGTCATTTGTAGTCATTGTGTGAATACATTTATCATTGCTGCTGACTAACATGTAAATTTGTGAACTGTACCTTTTTATTTGATGACGTGAGCATTTTCAAAACAGAACTTTTTTGTGAGTTTGTTGAGATTTTCAAAAATGCTGTTTGTTAGCTATAAAAATGTTTTCGGAAATATCCGTGTGTGTGAAGAAGAGTCACGGTCTAGATTCTGGGTG
Organism: Ameiurus melas; assembly: GCA_012411365.1. Lineage (NCBI taxonomy): Eukaryota > Metazoa > Chordata > Actinopteri > Siluriformes > Ictaluridae > Ameiurus > Ameiurus melas. Next base: position 7,517,168 of record CM022755.1, on the reverse strand, counting down.
ATGAAAACTGTAAAACCAGTCTTGACTTTATAGTCTTGGTCAAGGGGTTAATAAATACTTGAGTAGTTTATTAATATAAGAAGGCAGTAAAAGGGTTGTTAAGATTTCTGTTAGCACAGCCAATACTCACTGGTGGACCTGGAGGTCCCAGAAAGCCCTCTGGCCCTTCGTCTCCTTGGACACCTTTGGTCCCCTCGTTGCCTTTACGGCCAGTATCTCCAGCTGGCCCTCGCCTCCCCAGGCCTCCCTGTGGCCCTACCTCACCTCTATCCCCCACCTTCAGTATGTACAAGCAAGTTATTTTAAATGATACAACAATGTGTCATATTTGATATTTAGTATAACCGCAGTGCAACATTTCACTGTTTGCAACTCTCAGCTTGTCTGCGTTTACTACATAAACGTCCAATAGGAATAGTTCATTACATTGAAACTGTTGCTAAACATTCTGAGCTGTTGGTCAGTCCATGTTGCATGGCAACATCCAGCTGTCGCTTATACAGAAACTATTTTCGTTGTCAGTGAAAATAAACAAAATATGTTACTTGATATAAAAAAATTTTTTAGGACTGTTGTCTAAAAGCAATCTCACACTTGCAAGCACTCTTGCTCATGAGATATTGCTTCAGTTTATGCAGATCTTAAGTCTATCTATGAAAATCCCATTTCCCTTGGCAATCAATGTCAGGATTGGAATTTCAAAGTGATGTACATATTAAACATCACTGCTATTGTCTGTGGATATTAAGATTACTCTCTATGATCCAATTACAGTTCTACAACTGTCATAAAGTATTACGTGGCTGGAAAGATATAAAGTCTTGACTACATTCCATGAAGTCACAGTGCCATGCTTTTAAAGTACTTCTAATAGAAACAATACCAGTTACTGAAGACTGTAAAATCTAGGGTGAACCTTACCCTTCCTTTTGGTCCTTTTTGTCCTTTCTCACCCTGCATAATCAAGAAATCTTAACATCATTAACTGCACACACAGAAAAAAATACATTTATGCACAGAAAACATAATAAATGAAGGTGTATTACCTTTTCCCCTTTTACACCTTGAAATCCTGGAATACCAGTACTTCCCTGTGAAATACACAAGTAATAGCAGGGAAATAAGATATAGAAGGCCTGGCTATCCAGCTATTGTATGTTCAACATGTTTGTCGCATCACCACTGCACTTTTATTTCATTTGATTTATATACATTACTACCAACAGTGACACATTTTGTTTTTGCTGGATACGTATCTCCATTTTTTTGTTTTTACATTGGAGCCTTCCAACTGTTTAATCTTCAAACTGCTTGCCAATCCTTACATGAGGGAGAAAATATGTGGTGTAAGAGGCAGAATACATTGAAGTACTTGGGACTGAAAAACCCAGAGTAGTGGAGTTTCTTACTAATGTTCATCTCCGTGTTTGTTACTGGACTGTTTGTCCGTGTTTTAGGTGTGTACTACCACTTATTGTCCTTATGGCCTGAAAAATTCTTGCTCATGTACATTTCCCTGAAATAGACATTAGTCAATTTGTCTGTGGGGGAAGGGGGGCTCTGTTCTAGATTTCCTTACTGGATTTTTCAGCTGAACGTTGTTATAACGGTGTTTTTGCAGCTTCGAGCCATTAAACATTATATGCATCTTGCAGATGAATAGATGAAATGCACTAATATGAAAAACTCAAAATTAAACATGTTCCTGTATGTTGGTTTTGCTATACAAAAGGAAATGACACCTTTTTATAGTTTAATAAAAATAAATTAGAGGAGTTCAGTGCAAGTACAGTTTTCAAGCTTTGCTCTCATCCTTTCAAGGACTTGGACTAGACAGGGTGTGTGTGGTGCTTCTGCGTTCCATGTTCTACACAGCATGGCATGCATATCATTAAGTACATGATTCATTAGATTCACTGTTAATGTCCCCTACAAACTTAATCTAAATGATCCAGCGAAATACTGAGACTACTTCGATTCAACACAAGACGACATGATAACATCAGTCATGTCACTATATGTCCGGGGAAATTGTGCGTATTTAGAGATATATTAAGCATCTGCTTGAGTCGATTCTTTTGGCTCCCCATCCAGATTATGCAAATCACCTGTGTTCACTGCTCTGAGAGTGCCAGATTTTTATCGAGTCAAGCGTCCAAGATCAAGTTTTTCAGTCGTGTCTAAATCTCTGCCTTTAAACAAAAGTAGTTGCTTTCAAACCCAAAAGAAATCAAGGATAGCAAATGTGGACTGAAGAAGGAAATAGAACTTATTTTGCTGTCCAATGTAATACAGTGTAACAGAGAAACAGGAGAGAATTTAAAAATGAAAAATAAACAAGACTAATACTGATCTACTGTGTGAATGAGAAGATGGCAAGCATTGAAATATCTAACTGGGGTCTGGTGTGTATATATATATCACATTCACTGCAAAGTTTGTTTTATTTAACATTATGGGTTTCACCCTAATTATCACTGAAGCTGATATTGTCCAGGGACAGAATCACACGTAACTGAGACGCACCTATATTTTAAGCTTCTGAATAGCACTCAAGTTTCTGGTTACAGTATGTCACAGGTCTGAATACTGATTTTGCAACTTCGGGATTACATCCTCACGAGGAGGATAACTCCGCTCTGAGTATGGCTCTGTAAGAAGAAAATGATCAAAATCCGTGGGGATTTCCACTGAATGAATTTTGAATTAAGAATAGACAATTTCATAAGGTTAGACTGTAGTAGAGAACCGACACTGGAACAAGAACAGAGGACCCTGTGTTTTTAGTCACAGACAGTTTGTTGTGTGGCTGCTCTCGTTGCCAACTGGCTGTGCATGGCAACATGGCACACGGTGCAGGGCAGACATGACACCACTGTTTAAACATGTGGGGATTCCACATTGTCAGAGACCCACAGCCAGGTTCATGTGCATATGCTTTGCTTCTTGAGATTTGGGAGAAAGTTGTTACCCAACAGCTTTATTCTTTTCTAAATAGTAATAACACAGAATCCGTGCTGGCTAATGTGGTCAGTGACCCACTGCTTGCCTCAGATTCTGGATTTGAGTCTGTTTTGGTGCTACTGGATAAGAATGCAGCATGTTACATTAATTACTGTGATATATTTTACTCGACAGACTAAATAAACAACCGGTTTAGACATTAGTTCTTGTCTGGCTTAGATCTCATTCGCCAGACCATAAGCAGTTTGTTAACATAAATGGAGATTCTTTAAAGCCTAAAGCTGTACAATACAGTGTCCCACAGAGTGCCGTTTCAGGTTCTGTATTATTCTTCCTTCGTATCCAGCATGTAATTCGTCATTCATAATGTTGACTTTCACTCCTACTCTGATACACGTTTCTATTTGCTAGCTCTGCCCAGGTCAGCAGCAAAAGGGAGACATGATAAACATAAAAGAATGTCCTCCTTCTAAATTCTGACAAAAGTGTAAATGCTAATGTTGGGTACTTGGTCAACCCACAGTAAGGTTATTGATTTCTCTGTGAAGATTTCTTTTTTTTATTTATTATTATTGCCTACTGTCAATTCCAAGGATCAGTTGCATATGGTAGATGTTTTTTTTTTTTTCTTACAATACCCCTAAACCCTGGAATAATGTGGAAAAGAACATGAACAGCAGTTCAATAACTATACCACAGCATGGCTGAATTCTCAAACCTGATTGGACAAAAGGAGTTCATTATTTTCGTATAATAGCACGACTCAGAAAGTATCTCCCTCTGTAACATGAATGATAGGTTAATATTAGTGCACTTCTAATGCGTTATTGTTTCTATAGTAACAACTCATACACAGGGACATGTATAGTAGATGTTCTGAATAATTTAAGACTAATAATAAACAGATTAAAAAAAACATGTTTAACAAAGTAAAATGTATATTAATCGGTGATGTAGAGATGTTTTTTGTTAGGAGATGTTTTAACATTTATGGAAGGCGTCTCAGTTGTAAGCGCTTTGTAATAGTCGTTGTGCTTTGAGAAGATTATAAGCATAGGAGAGACTTCAGGATGGAGGTACGCTTTCTGGTACCTCGGTAAAATGACACGATGTGTTTTGTGACTGAGTGATCTGATTGAGTGAGAGAGAGAAAAAGCAAGGCTGGGGAAGTTTATTTGTTTGTTTGGGCATGATTGTTTATCGTATCTATAGCGTAAGTGAGACCAGGACAGAATTTGTCTCTCGGACATTCCACGATATTAATCTAGCAATAAAGCGTTAAAATGTACCACATTTCATGCATAAATAAATGACAAATCGCTGTTGTATAACCAGAACAGCACACTCCAAACCATGCTATTATATGGAAAATAATCCACTTCATTTGTCGGATTTATTTTTCCAAATCTACTTTACTGGGAGATGTGTGAATGATTATGCCTGTTCAGTTTAATGACGTGTTGCTAATGAGCCTAATTTAATAGAATTTTAACCTTGTACCAGTAAAAGACTTGCTTTTTATAGGTCAACTTTCTTGGTGCATCAGAAATCGTCATGTTGTACATCTATGTACAAATATTTGAGTCTTACAACATGAATTGTATCTGTTTTATAGATATTTTCCTGTATGGAAAGAGAAGCTAAGTATCCTTGACCAGTGAAACGCCATACAGTCATGTGATCGAACTCGAAAGCCTCCTGACAGAATATATTGTTGCAAGATGTTTATGGATATTACATGTTCGCAGCAATAAAATCTGCTATATCGGAGTATATTTAATGCACATACCAGCTAACCCGTTACTGTCATACAATGCAAATTCAGTCATCATTTTGGAGCACAGTGAGCATGTGGTTACTGTGACGGAATGAGTTGAGTTCTTTACCTTTGGACCTGGTTTTCCAGGCAATCCTATATGTCCCTAGAAATAAAATACCACATTTTAGGATGAGAATTATTTTCAGAGAGAATGCACTTCAAATTCACAGGACTCTGAAATATCTTTCCAAAACATTTACCGTTCTTCCTGGAGGCCCAATGAGTCCTGGTCTTCCTGGCTTTCCTGCTGAGCCCTTATATCCTTGCAGACCCTAAAAAATGTTTTGGGGTTTTTATTAAATGCAGCAGAAGGCTGAGTTTGTTATTTGTTCAGATGATGACGTGTAACCTGATTGCAGATTGTAGTAGTAATAGTAAGTACTCACAGGGCGTCCTTGATGACCCATATTCCCTGGAGGCCCCTGAGCGCCTTTCTCACCCTGTTTGAAAAATGGGTCCAACATACTTTATTTAGGCTACACACATTTGTTCATTAAGGCTGACGTTTGTGAGAAAAGCTGATGTTACCCTGTCGCCAACTTTTCCAGCTTTGCCCTCAGGCCCCTGAAGTCCTTGATAAGCCTGTGAGGAAACAAGTCGAGATTAGCACAAAAAGAAAATGCGAGATGGAAGAAGTATAATGAGAAGTCACATCATAGTAGCAGAGCATACCTCAATGCCAGGGTCTCCATCCCTTCCAGGTAAACCTGGATCACCAACAATACCCTGAAAAATTCCCATCCTTTCCATTTATTCATACATTTCCATTTATTTGTTTTGATGTGATACATGTAGATTGGCTACCTTTATTCCCATGCCTCCAACTCCTCCCTTAGGCCCGTGTATACCCTGGATAGGGTGAAAAAGAGACAAATGTATACTAAAAGTCTGGTAATACATGTGTACATTTGTAATTTAATACAATAATGTAAAGCAGTGGAATATTTACAGGCTTTCCTTTTTCTCCAGGTTCTCCTCTTTCACCAGGATCTCCCACAACACCCTGTCATATAGCAAACCAACAACATTCATATTGAGTCAGGGTCATTCCACTAAACCTAGAAAAATTCTTAAATCTAGAACCCTTAAGGTTGAAGGTTCTATGCAAAACACTAAAACAGGTTTTCAAGTAGAATCCCTATAGCAAAAAAACCCAACAACAATTTAGCCAAAGAACCTATTGTAATAGTGTAGAGAGAATCACTGTTTGTAATCAGTCTTATAGGCATTAACTTGAATGAATTAATAAATAAATAGTTTTGTAATTTGTTGCAATTATCTCTGAATAAGAAACAAAGAGGTTCCTAACTTGGATTGTAGCTATGCATTTTACAAAAAAATTTCTTTTTTTTCCTCTTTATGGACGTATAACAATTTGCGTAAGGATAATGGTTTTTAGCCACATTCTCTTTCTTACTAATCATTCAGTATGTAGGTGATGTGAACTATATAAACAAAACTTTTAAAAGACTTCCAAATCATCCATGATTCCATGACTGCTGCATTTAAGCTGGTACGGATTTAAACAAAATGGAAGCGAATGTTTTCTGTGAGACACTTTAGACATACTTTTGGCTCACATTTGGACATGGTTTGTCATTGATTAACTTGCGTCCTGTCATGATTCTTGTCCCCAAGATTTTTAAAAACAAAGTTATGTCCCTGATGTCAGTTCTTGTTCTTACTTAACAAACGTATACAAGCAGCTGCTAATCAGCAATCTGGCAACAATACTTTTCCAGCTAATTTTGTGTTCGCACTGTCAACTACAATGATGTGCTTAATAAAACATAACAAAAACCATAGCTATAGTACACTATAACTCCTTAACAGTCAGAGCCAAAGGCATTTGCTTAGAAGAATTCCTCGGTAGACTCAACTGCATACAGACTTAATCATTTCCCAAGTAAAGCATGCTTCATTGATCTTTGAGGTGACTAGTTTTTGATTTAAATGTGGACCAGGGGTCTTAAATGTCATTGAGGTAAATAACGGAGCATGGAGTGGTAATGCCTCTATTCCATTTGCATACCTGCAGGCCCTGTGGTCCTGGAGGTCCATCTTTTCCAGAGGGGCCTTCATCTCCCTTTAGAGATGGACAAATGGAAACAATGAGACCGTCTGACCACACACAGTAGATACCTGTTTTTGTGATTGAAACCACAAAAGGCACTAAAAGTACCTTCACTCCCTGATATCCAGGAATCCCCAGGTACCCCTGATCTCCCACTGAACCCTGGAAGGAGCAAATGAGTCACGTATTATCCAGCAGTAATATGAACTTCTGCAAAACAGTTGCTTTTTAAAATGGACTAAAACAATTTAATTCTGGTCCAACTTACTCTCTCTCCTGGCAACCCAGTCTCCCCTCTCTCTCCAGGAGGCCCTCGCACTCCCTACGGTTGTTAGTAGAATAGCATGCAGTAAAATCACTGATAAAATGAATGTTGCAATGCATTTGTTTGCACAGTTGAGTCATGTAATACATGCCGATTATAAGCACGCACGTGCGACTGGAAAATATGAGAATTTCTGTCACTATTTCTTAAGACAGCTCGTGTCTGAGTTTATATCTTTGCTATGCTTCTTACCTTGTGGCCTGCAGCACCTGGTAAACCTTTCAGGCCTTTAGGCCCTCTGTCACCCTGCAAGAGGAAGATTCATTAACATTGCGAATGTGTAGAAGCAGAATCGCAAATGCCGTCTACATTATGCTCATACTTCAGGGCCATGGAGTCCTCGCATTCCCTTCTCTCCTTTGATCCCAGGATAGCCCTAGGGAAACACATTCAATCCAGTTCAGCTCTCTCTGTATAGAACCTTTCGCAGTAGAGAATATGCCATGCACAGATCAGGGCAGTAGGAAAAGTAGTAAATGACGATCTTTAAAAGTGAAGGTTTTGTTGATGTAATAAGGGACTTACCTTAGGACCAGGTTCGCCTATGTTTCCATGTTCTCCAGCGTCTCCTCGTCGCCCCTTCAATAAATAAGCAATGACGGTGTTACAGATAGACATTATAAAATGGATAGTTTCAGTTCTTAAATCTACGTGCCTGAGATGTGTTGAAGCCATAGTAAAATCCTTATATATATATATATAAGGATTTTAATATATATATATATATATATATATATATATAAAATGCATACCTGTGACCACATTGCAAAAATGTTATACTGTATTAATGCACCAGGTTTTAAACCAATAAAACCATTACACTATTCTGTCTTACGAATGCCCTAATCTTTCAGGTATGTTACTTAGCAAGTCTATTCACAGACTACATTGTGTGGTGGAATAATTGTTTATAGTGAATATTATGAATAATAATAAATAATAACATGAATTATTTACTGAACACTGGATTTAATCATATTGTATTGTTTGCTATTTTGTACAAGCAATAAGCCGCAAAAGGGTGTGCTAATGTTGTTGGGTTTTGTTTTTTTCATGAGTAAAAGCCGCCTTCTGTTTGACCAATGTGAAGTTGCTTTACTTTTTTTTGCTTTAATCTAAACTGAAAAGTGCATACAGTAAATAAACGACACAGTTGCTGCTGTGCTACTTGTATCTAAATGTAAATCAGCAGTAAGGTTCAATATCTTATGAATTTTGTTAACCCTTTAAACTCCCATTGTATTATTCATCCTAAAGCATAGTGTATAAATCATACATATATAGAAATATTTATAATATGGGAGTTTATCAGGTTACCATTACATGTATAAAAGACTGCCTGGAGCTTTCTGTAGAATTTGAACTTGAGCAAAACTGAGCATAAAAGGAGCATAGCTGTTTTGAAGATGGTTGCATTGAGTCTTTATAAAAATTCATAGCCCCTGTTATTTATCGAGTGAGGAAAAACTAAGAACTTAACATTTATAGCGTTGACGTGCAAGCGCCTGGATCCTTTGAACTGAGTGGGTTTATATCCCAGATGCCTTTTCTTTTTTCCATTTGAATTTAACACTAGCTGTCACATATTTAACAGATAGAAGGCTGTCTCTGTGGTATATTGCTTTTTAAATGGGCCTTAATTGTTGCTTTGCACCACTGAAACCAACTGTTTAATTGACTTTGTCTATTCCCCATTTAGCTGGCTCATCACTTTCAGTCATAAACAAACACTTATTCACTTAGCGCCTGTTTTTTTTATTTATTTATTTTTATTTATTTAAAGCAGTTCAAGTGTCAAAGAGTGAATGGACTCCTGGAGGTAAGAACGGACAGTGGAATTTGTCTGGTGTATCGAAGACCACCCAGTGCAGCGGATATCCAGTGTGTCTTTGCAGGGCAGGAAATACTGCGCTGTCTCCAGCAGAGCAACAGTAAGCACGTGTTTTCCAGACCGTAAAACACGCACTCAGTCAGAATTCATTTTCACCTTTCTCAGTGTTTAAGGATGCCCACTCCTATTAAGAATAATTTCTCTTGTGGCACAGTCCTGTAGTTTCTCTCTTGAAGACGAGATCGAGTTTTGTGCATGGCACATGGTTTAAAGAGATTTCTCCTTTCCCAGCTCACTACTGAGAACTGGATGTAGATCAAAGACATAAATTAGTCAAAGGTCTGGAGTGGAAAAAACTGCCCAGGGGAAAAAAAAAACACCAGTCAAATGTATACAAAGTAAGTGGATCCTGATGCAATGTGCCTTGTCCTCTAATTAAGGTGATCCTGAAACCATGCCGTTTGTATTTGCTGTCTATTCTCTGGCTTCAGTCAGTTCGAGTCAGCTGTCACCAACCTGACTGTTTACGCCTTGTTTATTCATCCCCTCTGAGTTAAACACTTAGTAAACTAGAACAACAAACACACTGTCCTTTAATTCATAATTATACCGTAAAATATGCCTTTCAGTATTTCAAACAAAGAAGAGTTGGATCGCAATCGCACTTATACCACGTGAACTAAAGCTCATATTCTTTTTCTCTTACTCTATGAACGTAAGCACTGTGCCGTTTGATATACTGTGCTTCATGTGAGGGCACACAGTCTCATCCACCCGTGCTCAGTGTAGGCGATGAGGGAGTGTGCCGTTATACAGGCCGCTATTCTAGCTTTCTCATCTATCAAACATGGTGATTTTATATAGAATGCACATAAAGTTCTAAGTGTGTGTGTGAGTCAGAGACTCACCTTTTAGTGGTGCTTTATGTAATCATAATAAAGGCTGATTATTGCCTTGAATGCCAGCTGTGCATGACCGTGCTAAAAGAGTGAGACAAGCCGCAATATTTACCATCTCGAAGCAAGGCCTGTTCCTAGCTCTGTTTCCATCAAGCCTTCACTCAGAAGTGCTTTCACTGCCATTTTCCACAACTTCCCAGGCCAGGTCCACTCCTACTGTCTCTCTTCAGTTCTCTTTCTCTTTCCTTCTCTTCTTTCATTTATACTCCACCCACTAGGTCATGACTCTGCATGTTTGTTCCCCAGTTAGTCCTTAATAAGCCTCTATCAGAAGCACGATCAGTTAAAGGCTGCAATTAGCTGTTGTTGAGGTCGTCCCAAAGAGTTTTTGGCCTGCAGTTCTTACCCAGTTTCCCATTCGCCCTGGTTCTCCAGGCTCTCCTGGCAGACCTCTGTGACCCTGTGTATGTACAAAAAGGCAGGGACAGATCAGCATAGTGCCCTCCACTAATATTGGCACCCTTGGTAAATATGAGCAAAGAAGGCTGACAATTCACAAAAATACTCTGATCTCATGGATATCAAACAATTGCAAACAAAACACAGGTTAATAAAAAAAAAAAATCTTTGTTAAATATAGGCGTGCAACAATTATTGGCACCCCTATGAATTCATATGAGAAAAAATATATTTCAAGTATATTCCCATTGATATTTTAAAAATAATAATAATAATAATAATAATTAGTACACCTGAGTGACTAGGAACAGGAAATTGTTCAACCATGACTTCCTGTTTCACAGGGGCATAGGCCCAATTCCCTTACTCGTTCATAACAATGGTGTAAGACCAAGGAATATAGCTGGGATGTACGGCAAAAGGTGGTTGAGCTTCACAAAATGTGAAGCGGCTATAAGAAAATAGCACAAGCATTGAAAATGCCCATTTCCACCATCAAAGTAATAATTAAGAAGTTCCAGTCAACTGGAAATGTTATGAGTCAACCTGGAATTGGATGCTTTGTGTCAATGCACTGTGAAGAGGATGGTTCGCGTGGCCAAAAAATCTCCAAGGATCACAGCTGGAGAATTGCAGAAGTTAGTTCCATCTTGGGGTCAGAAAATCTCCAAAACTACAATCCGATGTCACCTACATCACCACAAGTTGTTTGGAAGGGTTTCAAGAAAAAAACCTCTACTTTCATACAGAAAAAAACTCAAGCGTCCTCAGTTTGCCAGACACTACTGGAACTTCAAATGGGATCTGGATCTGTGATCAGATAAAACCAAAATAGAGCTTTTTAGAAATAAACACCAGAGGTGGTTTTGGTGCACACAAAGAGGACCATATGGAAAAGTACTGCATGCCCACGGGTAAATATGGTGGTGGATCTTTAATGTTTTGTGCTGTTTTTCTGCCAGACGACCTGGACATTTTGTTAGGATACATGGCATCATGGACTCAAAAATCAACAGATATTAAATTAAAACCTGACTGTCTCTGCCAGAAAGATTCAAATGGGCCATGGTTGGATCTTCCAGCAGCACAATGATCCAAAACATACACCAGAATCAACACAAAAATGGTTTACTGACCACAAAATCAAGATCCTGCCATGTCCACCTCATTCCCCTGACTTGAAACCCGTAGGTAACCTGTGGACTTTGAAATTTGAAGGATCCAGAGAGATTCTGTATGTAGGAATGGTCTCAGATCCCTTGCCATCTATTCTCCAACCTCATCAGGCATTATAGGAGAAGACCCAGGGCTGTTATCTTGGCAAATGGAGGTAGCACAAAGTATTGACTAAAGGTATCAATAATTGTTGCACATCTATATATAACAGACTTTTATATATATATATATATATATATATATATATATATAAACCTGTGTTGTGATTGGAATTGTTTGATATCCATGACAGTGGAGTACTTCTGTGATTATTTATTTATTTATTTATTTTTACACAAAGAATCAAAAGGGTAAACAATAACAATTTCTCCCAGCCTTCTTCGCTCATATTTACCAAGGGTGCCAATATTCATGGAAGACAGTGTAGCTACAGGGAAAATGCTTTGATGAAAATATGGCTACCTTTGGACCAGAAATTCCCTGCGGACCTGGCTGTCCATGGATACATTTACATGTGGCTCTGCCTCTACTAGCACTCAGGCCGATCTCTGCATGTCCTCCACACTGTAGAAAGCAAGGGGAAGGAGAACAGTTATAATGGGCCCTGATCAGAAACTGTAAAACATGCACACACACACACGCACGCACCACATGCTGACTCACCACACTGGAGAGCTCACAGCAGCCTTCAGAATACGCCTGGTCAGCATCACAGGAAACACGCATCCTCTGCAGGTCCACCTGTATAATCACAGGGCACCAGTGTGTACATTTAACTACACGCCTGATGTAGCATGATGTGTGAATGATTGATTCCTGCAGTCTTCAATCACATGCCTAACTCTAAGCTTTTCTGACCAACATAAAACTAAACAGGGTTATGGTCTTAGAGAAATGACTAAACCTAACCCTGCATGAGCTATAACACAAGGCCTATATTGCCAGATTAGGAGACGTTTTAGAATAAATCACTCCCAGGTCGTTTAGGAATAGATTCCAATGAGTTGCTAAAGTTGCCAATGACGTTATCCTAGCCTCAGATTCATGGACATCGAGTGTAAAACATTCAGTTGCTATTCAATTTGAAGCTTTTGTTCAGTATAATATAATCGCTTAATATAATTTGTTTATGAAAAGAATTTGTAATTAAACTAGACTTGCATGTGTAATTTAGGAATTCAGAATGAACAGATGATGTTCTTATCAGGCACACTGATATGAACAAAGAAAGTTCATTAACTGCATCCTTAGTAAATGCCTGATCAGGGTGATTTAAATAAGGTTACTAGTTTGTTAATGTTTTGGGAAATAGAACCAACTTTATATATATATATATATATATATATATATATATATATATATATATATATATATATATATATATATATATATATATAAGAACTAGAGTGAAGTAGCTGAGATTGAGGAACTAGATCATGCTGACATTGCTGGCATTTCTACTTCTGGATTTTTTCCACTGTTTTCTCGTGTTTCAGGGGGCATAGTGGTAGGGTTCATATTTAACCTTTTTATTTTTTTTTAAAGGATGGCCACACCCATTTGAGTTTAAATCTCAATACAGATATGGATATTTGAACCAGTAAACAGATACAGACAGTGCCATTGCGTTACAACCCTTCTGTACACATATGATGATCATTTGTTTCTAGTGGATTTCTGAATTGCATATACTGTAACAACTACTACACTGTCATTTACATAAGTTGATTTGAAATTATTTCATTATTTCTGGCAATGTTTCATTTGATAGTATCTGTATCTGATGCTGTCCTGTATAGTATACAATTGTGTATTATACTATTCTGTAATCTATGCTTTTTATGTTAGTGCATCGGAGTCTGATGCATTGAGTTCTTGAGGCTTGTGGTGGTCACCTTAAAAACACATTTTAATCGACATTTTCCCCTCTTTTTTTCACCACCCATGATATATAGCCTCCTAAAGTTCGCACGTTTTGCAATTTACATCAAAAATATTCAAGAAATGACATCAACTGACGCTGCGAGGCTGAAGTCACATTCCTGAGTGTTACTCACCGAGACCGAGCGACCGCCAGCAGTTCTCTTGACGATGGAGGTGTAGCCGCGGAGGATGACTGGCCTCGGCTCATCCAGCGGCTCAGTGCTCACTTCTTCACAGTCCACCAGGAGTTTCGCCTGGTCTCCCTTCACGCTGAGCGCCAGTTTGTGCCACTCACCGTCAAACAGTTTTTCCACACCGTGGAAGGTGCGCAGCATCTGTATATTGCTGGGGCTGCTGTAGAAGAAGTCCAGCGTTCTAGAGTCACCATTAAAACGCAGCCCTACCAGGTCCCGGCCCTCGGGGTCGCTAACCTGCCAAAGGTTCCAGGACGCCTTCGCCTCATCCTTGGTTATCTTGAAAGTGGCTATGACAGAGTAGTCAGTAGGCAGACCATTTGGGTAAACGTCGCTGGATGAATAGGAGGTTGGCCAAAACGTTGGGCGTTAGAGAGATATAAATAAGAGACAGTGTGTGTGACAGATTAGCAGAGGTGGTTATGTGGGAGAGATTATGACATGACATTGATATATAAATACAGGAAATGCAAGTGCAATAACATTTACAATCCAATGAATTTACAAGTGTAATCACTCGACAGACAACAACGATTTAACAGAATCAGACAATCAAAGCTTTGTATTTGTATACAGTTTTTGGGTGTTGTTTGGGTGATCTTAAATCGTGTTAATGTAGGCCACATTCAGTCTTTTTTTTTCCCCCACTCTTGTCTTTTATGGTTTAGCTTGTTTGTGTAATATAGCTTCTGTGGCTTTTTTGGTTTGTTTTTAACCAGAGCCAGTTTGTTGAAATGAATGCTGTTGAAGTTAATGTTTCTGAGAACAATGAGGCTGTTTCACAATCCACATTAGTGCGCAGATTTACTTGGGAGGCCCCCACTCAGCCTTCTCTCTGTTTTCCTTGATGCTGTTGACCACATTTTGCCTGAACACTTGGTCGATGATTTCGCACTAATGTGCACTTCTCCATGTGTAAACATGATTTGGTTGTCAAGCTGCAGAGGTTCATTGAGGACAGCTTGCTTGGCCCACACACAACTAGGAAAGACCCAACACATGGAGAAACTACTGCTGTTCCTGGAATCACAGAACTAACCCGCTGTAGCTTTCTGTGGTCCCAGCAGCATATTATATTGTACTTAAGCTTGTGAAGCTCTAGGGGAATTTCAATACAGCTCTGTTTTTTCACTGAATAAAGAAAATATATAACGGTTTGATCCATATAATGAAATCCTGTTGCATGTTGTCTCAGTAATCCAACTCGACAGTAAATTCTGATCGGAAACGGTTAGCACTTATCAAATCTGATCAGCAGAAGGAAACAAGAGCTATTGTTTGTAGGAGGGAGTGATTGCACTGGGTGGAAAATCAGGACCAATGGAAAACTCATGAAAGTAAAAAAAAAAAAAAAGAAAGAAAAATTCCTTCTGAACACCACATGTCGCGGGGGACTAAACACTTCTCATGTGTCCAAGTATAACATTGTCTCAATTTAAACCTTGGCAAGGTAGCAGGTTTGGCATGAATGAGCTTTTGCACCACCTGTGCATGATCTGTGTGTAACTCTGGTCTTCCTCAGAGCCAATTAACCCCTACAAGTCCCAGCTTATTATTCAGCAAGTACTATGAATTATTCATAGTGAATCTTGTTTGCATTTAACTTGAAAATAAAAAAAAACATTCTACAGTACCTCAAGCTCTTCCTTAGATGCAGGGAGGGGTTTACACGGTACGCTACTGCGTCTGGCTCGGAGCCTTTCACCTGCCTCACCCCTCTGCTCTCAACCAAGCGGAACTCTTCCAGCAGGTCATAACCTAGAAAACCAAATACACACTGTGTTGTTGATAGAAAAATCATACCGAATATATACAGTGCAATTTGTTTTCGCTCACATTGCCAACATTTGACTGTCCAAGTCGTTCCAGATATCGAGGCTTAGTAATGTTCACAAAACATTACCAGTTGTTGTATACGTAGAACAACGAGAATGGAAATCAGCTGAGCTTTTCTTGACTAGGTTTCGAAAGACTGGCAGCGAAATTCTTCACTCAGTCATTTTGTTATTCTCAAAAAGTCTTTTAATCGGATATAATGAGTGCATTATTTCTGTGCATGATTTTCACGCCCAGGCAAATGAACTGCAATTAGAATAACAGCCAACAACATTAAAGGCAACAGCTTAATACTAGTAGTGTACTCGAAGAAAACAAACACTTCACCGCTACATTTTTTTGGCGAAGTAATCGTGTTAGAGGCTAAAATCACATCAGGAAAATTTTTTTAAATGTTGCACGAAGGGCAAAGTGTATCGTTGTGTTTCCTAGATTGATTCGTCGAGTGCATGAGTAGAAATATGGTTGCCTGAAACTGCTTTTTACTCATTGAAAGTTTTGCTGTTTTGTAGTCATGCCAAAAAAACATCTGATGTGCTCATGAAATACTGAAATATGCCAAAATGATAAGCCCTAGATGGTACAGAATACCCACAATGCACATTGCCATAGAGAGTAAGGAATACACAGGGTCAGTACAGGAGGTCTAGTTGGCCTGGTGTGGCTCTGTGCTGCCCCTTACAGGTGGAACTTCAGAGCATCAAATACCAGATTCACCATCTCCTGGAGTGACATCAAACTCTGGTTTGTGCTTCAGTCCAAGTGTGTGATGTGTCCGAGTTTACAGTGACAGTCTTGTATTGTATTGTAGTAACGAGCAGTTATATACTTACTTGGCAAATCCTGACATTTAGTGAAGCCCAAGAAAGCTAAGAGAACACTGAGAACCAGCATTTTATTTAAAGCTGGCATTGTGAAAATTCTGAGACTCGGTTGCCAGTTGTACCTGCAGGACAGAGTGAGAGCAGAGAGGAGAGGAAGAAACGCTGAAATGGATACAACGAAAGGTTTGCAGCGACAACGTATTATTACAGATATTGTATGCCAGGGATTATGCAGAGCTAATGTAATTGGATAACAAGGGGAGGAGGTTCAAATATTATTGAAAAGAACCTAAATGATTAATTGTATTATAGCCTAATTCAGGTCAGCTATTCAACAGCGTTTCACATACAATTTAAATTCATTTAGGCCTGAAATAAAATGAACGCATACACTAAAAGTTACTAGGCATATGCCCTGTATATATCACACATCACCTATTATTTATTACATTTGTGTAAAATACAATATCAAATTCATATTTCTGGAAAACATTTTCAGTAAATGCGACTGTGTGATGGCGCCAAACCTCCATCTGGCATTCCGTTATCTAATAACGGACTAAATGATTTAATAAACACATCTACTAGTATAGTTTCCCCAAGTCCCCAACCCCCATGAAAAAAATACAAAAATTCTAGCCTATTCTTTTACTTTATATGCAGATGTTGCCTCTATTATTATGACTCCCAACAAGAATGCCTACTTCTACCATGCCAAGTGTTATTCCAGCTGATGATGAAAATTTACAATCGATACAGACACCTCAATAGACTTTATACATTTTTGTTAATAGCCGAGCACATTTTACAAAGCTATGTTTGAAAAAATAAAAAAATAAAAAAACAACTTTCTAATTCATAGCATTCTTTTTTTTTTACCATATAATTTCAGGAAAATGATGGCTAATTTATAATTCTATCCGATGAATGCAACTGACTTACATGTTCCTCAGAGAGTTCTTCGCCAGGTTCCTGTAGTATAGTCAGCTTTAAAGTGGCATCTCTAGGCCGAGCGCTGCTTTAAGCTCAGAGTCCATTTACAGCAGCTTGCTCTCCGACGTGATCCTTGCGCTCCACTCCACCCTAGGTCCCGATGGCTCCTGCCTGCTCCTGAAGCCCACTGCTCCTACGAAACCTGATCAGAGATGAGAATTACTCTGAGTAAACAAACACTGGGCCACAAAACTTCTGAGGCCAGTCGGCTAGATCAGGAGTTCTCAATTAGATCTCTAGAGATGAGATTATTTCTACTCCCAACACACCTGATGTACTCGAGCACTTTACCAGTTAGAATCATGTTAAACGGGTCAAAGTTCTCGTTGGATGCTAGGAACAATGGTAGATACATTACTTTTTATCGAAGGCCAAAATGCTTTCACAACATAGCAGCCATCAGTTATAATGTAGGCGTCATTAAAAAAAAAAGTAAGCTTACCCTCGTAGAGTAATTCATTTAGCAGCTGCTAGTCAAGCTCAAAGCCCACAGTCTATTGAGGATGGTGGTTGCTTTTAGGGACTACTGATAGAAAGATGAAGAATGTCACGGATAGACATGACTCGAGCTCTGCAAACATTCCATCAAAAAAGAACAAAAATGTGGTGGTGCTTACAGAAATGGACTGAGAGCTAGATCCTGCATCACAAAATGAATCGTAAAATAAATTCGATCCATGCTTTAATTCCGTTAATAACAAAAAGGGAATTGGCCACAAAAAATACCGCCCTGTTTGTGTCCATTGTGATTAATCTTTGAACAGTATGAGGATATAGTAGGCTGGGTGTGTGCAATGGTAGAATGTAAGCATATAGTGCTCATTAGTCTGAATGGATGATGGTCAAAGGGTTGTTTTGTTTGTTTGTTTGTTTTTTTGTTTTTTGGCCACAACCCAACATCCCAAATACACACGTAATAAATTCACACCGCCAAAAAATATCACCTACAGACTACACCAAAGAATTGACAACATTGACAATAGCTGATGAAAATCCATCTTCTTGGTACGTCTGGTCATGTTTTCCTGTATTCATTGCTTTTGTTGCAATTTCAGATGATTTAGATTTTTTCCAGGTAAGTGATCTGCGTGTAACTTTTACTAAATGTGAAAATGGCTGTGGATTGGGCTCTTGAATGTATTTACCTGCATGTGTGAGAGATGGAAATGTGTGTACATCGATCATTTGTTCATCTTCAGTAAGCGCAGCGCTTTATCCTGGTCAGTAACGCCGTGGATCCTGAGCCAGTACAGGAACACAGGGCGTGAGGTGGGAATAGACCCTGGAAAAGAGGTCAGTCCAGTGCGCACACACACACACACACACACACACACTCTCTCTCTCATTCACAATTCACACTTAGGGTCTACCTACATGAATGTGTTTGGGAGATTGGAGGGAACCCAAAGGGAGAACGTGAAATTCTGCACAGACAGTAACCCGAGCTCAGGATCGTGTATACTGTGTGTGTGTATATATATATACATTTATTATTTTACTGTATTTAAGTGCCTTCCGCTAATGTTGTCACCTTTTGGTAAATATGAGTAAAAGCAGCTGTGAAAAATTGTCTTTATTGTTTAACCTTTTGATCTTTTGTTAAAAACAGTTCACAAAAATACTCTGCTCTCATGGATATCTGCATACACAGCACAGGTTTATATAAATATTTACTATTTAATATTACAACAATTAATTAATACTATATTTAATATTACAACAATTATTGGCACCCCTATTAATTCATGTGAGAAAAATATATTTGAAGTATATTCACATTGATATTTAAAAAAAAATTGTACACCTGTGAGGTAATAGGAGGTAACACAGGCCCAATTCCCTTAGTCATTCCTAAGAATGGGTAAGACCAAGGAATATGGCTGTGATGTACGGCAAAAGGTTGTTGAGCTTCACAAAATGGGAAGTGTCCATAAGAAAATAGCAAAGCATTGAAAATGCCCATTTCTACTATCAGGGTAATAATTAAGAAGTTCCAGTCAACTGGAAATGTTATGAATCAACCTCAAATTGAACGTGAGTCTATATCGTCTCAACACACTGTGAAGAGGATGGTTCAAGTGGCCACAAAATCTCCAAGGAACACCGCTGGAGAATTGCAGAAGTTAGCTGCATCTTGGGGTCAGAAAGTCTCCAAAACTACAATCTGATGTCACCTACATCACCACAAGTTGTTTGGAAGGGTTTCAAGAAAAAAGCCACCACTCTTCAAATGGGATCTGGTTCTGTGGTCAGATGAAACCAAAATAGAGCTTTTTGGTAATAAACACCAGAAGTGGTTTTGGTGCACACAAAGAGGACCATATGGAAAAGTACTGCATGCCCACGGGTAAATATGGTGGTGGATCTTTAATGTTTTGGGCTGTTTTTCTGCCAGAGGACCTGGACATTTTGTTAGGATAACTGACCACAAAATCAAGATCCTGCCATGGCGATCACAGTCCCCTGACTTGAAACCCATAGAAAACCTGTGGTGTGAACTGAAGAGGAGAATCCACTACCGTGGACCTCGAAATTTGAAGGATCTGGAGAGATTCTGTATGGAGGAATGTATTCTCCAACCTCATCAGGCATTATAGGAGAGGACCCAGAGCTGTTATCATGGCAAAGGGCATTAGCACAAAGCATTGACTAAAACTTGTTGTACACATATATTTAACAAATATATTTTTTGGATAAACCTGTGTTTTGTTTTTCTCATATCCATGACAGGAGGGTGTTTTGGTGAATTTTTTTTAACAAAAGATCAAAAGTTTAAACAAAGAATTTTCCACAGCATTTTTTGCTCATATTTACCAAGGGTGCCAATATTAGTGGAGGGCAGTGTCTATTGAAACCGTTACCAGATAAAAAAAAAATCCATTTTCTTTATCACCCTCAGTGGTTTACTTTTGTCTGCCAAGAAGGACCCACTAAATTTTTGAGTACCACTGCTCCAAGTGCTGTGATGTAAATCTACAGATTCCTCGGTGCTCTCATTTTATTCCCCTTTTTATTAGAGTCGAGGCTTCGCAGCAATCTGTACCCAACCTGTAAAGCTGAATGTCAACTCGCTCGCAATTCATAAACTAGGTACGCGGAAAAAGCCCTATAGGTATCAAATAAACGCTCATGATCGGGCAGTGGTCCACTCATTAATTCAGTAAAAGTTTTCATGCTTTAAAGCAGAGCTTATAAATTCTGCTGCTGCTTACACACTTATTCGACGAAGCCAGAACAAATTGATAGCTCTTAACGCTAGCTCGATAAGAAGTGTATTTTTGGACTATAATGTGATTTTAGATGTTGTGTTCTAGCGTGCAGGGTCAGGGCTCCGACTACACAGCCGGATTCTTTCACATGATGACCGTTAATCCAGTACACAACACACAGGCCATCTGGCACGACTTAGTCAGGAAGTCCCCTTTTTTCCCCCCTTCAGTGTGCTTTCTGCCAAGCACCAGAATGCTGACACTGTCTATTTTTCTCTCTCATGTCCAGTAAAATTTCATTTACTTCTCATAAGTCATTAAAACGTACTCCTAAAACATTACAGCTCTGACACAGTATAATCTCGTTTAAGATGGTACACCATCACCACAAATCCAATGAATAAATGTAAACAGGAGCAGGCTTTGCTTTTTCGATACTGCCAAAGCTTTCTGCAAGCAGGTTTATTACAAAAATGTCGAGTAATCCACTGACACGGACTCGTACAGTACACAGACATGAATGCACTCATGAATATCTGCTAGTTAGAACCGTGGAAGGTTCCTGTCAAAGTTAAATGGCACACAATGATACGATTAGGAACTTAAAACATTATTTAGCAGGTGGATATGATGGACTGTTTTTTGTTGTTTTGTATTGAAGGCCATGTAGTGTTTTAGGAGGAGCACTTGCAGTGATTACAGTTAGTTAGTATTGTATTGCCCTTTAAAATGCATTCTCAGCAACACATCATTGCACTTTAAATAGATGAATAAATAGTCAGGGTGCCCTGGTGAATCGCAGCGGCATAATATTATTCGCAAGCTTGTGGAGATTTACAGTACGATCCGCTTTCAAAGTGAGCTCGATCCAAGAATATGGAAAACTGTTATTTAGCTTCACAATGTACAGTCCTTTTCTCCTGCCAGTGCTTGCTAACCTCTCCGCTTGTAGCAGCGATACAATAAAATAAAATAAAATCTGATGCGACATTATTCACAGAAATTAAAAATACACAACAAATACACAAAACTGTCATGTTCCACTCACACAGCATCAATCCCACTTACTTCACCTCGTTTCTCCTTGGAATAATTTACAACTTGCTACACTTTTTTTTTTCTTTTATAATTTACAACTTGCTACTTGTTCATTTTAAATAAGGACATTTTGCAGTTTTTAGTGTCTTCAGGAGTCCAGTTTTTGTCCAGTGTGTTCCAGCACAGTGCTGTAAAGATAGAAGCCAGCTGCTGACTATCTCTTGGTCATGCTTTTGGCCAGTTTGCTGCTGGCTGTGCTCCTTCTCTGTGGTGTAGGGATTTTGGAGGGTTTAACTCCAGGCTGCCGTGGAGATGAGCGTGGCCTTGCAGAGTCCATCACCGTCTCCGACACGTCGGAGCAGACGGACTGGATATCGGAGATGTCAAAGTCAGAGGCATCGCTCCCACGCCGGCTGCTTCCACGGCTCCCTGCCTTACTGCCGGGCCTGCTGGGAATCTTACTGTAACCTGAAGGGGGACAGATTCATCGATGTGGTAAATGTTGACCTATTTTGAGTTTATGTGCACTCTAGATGCGTAAAAACGCCTTGTTGATGAGAGAGGTCAGGGGAAAATGGTGAGATTGGTTCGAGCTGCCTGGAAGGATATAGTAACCCAATCACTGCAACCGTGGTATACAGAAAAGCATCTCAGTATGAACACAAAACACAGAATCTTGAGGTGGCCGGGATCTAACAGCTTGAAACCACATTGTGTTCCACGCATGTCAGCCAAGAACAGCTATAATGGGAACTATTTGAAACCGGACAGTTAAAGTTTGGGGGGAAAAAATCACTTTTTTCCAGTCTTCAGCATTTCAGTTTGGGTGAGTCTGTGCCCACGAAAGATTCCTGTTCTTGGCTGACACGAGTGGACCCTGATGTGGTCTTCTACTGTTGTAGCTATCAACCTTAAGGTTTGATGCGTGCGTTGTGCATTCGGAGATGCTTTCCTGCTCACGAGTGCCTATTCGAGTTACTATAGACTTCCTGTCAGCTCAAACCAGTCTGGTCATTGTCCTCTGGTCTCTCACAACAACAGTGTGTTTCAGCCTCCAGACCCTCCACACTCAAGCCCAAAGTATACTACACGTTTTACATGTGACGCAAATTTCATCATCAGCAGAGTACACGCACCACCAGCTTTTTCTATTTAGCACTATTTAGTTGTTCCACAAGGTGGCAACAGTGACCCAGGGCCATTGATTCTCAAGTTAGTCTCAAGAAAAAACCTGCCCGAATTCGCCAACGCGCGCTCTTTTCTGGTTTCTCTCTAACATTTCTTCTTCCTCTAGTAACAAGAAGTGCAACAGCATGTCTTTCTCCTCCATTGTTCTGTTGTGGTGATTCTTTGTTGTATTCCTTCAAACCAGAAGACCTGCTTTACTGCTCTGTACTGACACTTGTAGGTCATGAGGGGGTAGTACAAGTTCTCGTACTGCACGTGTGTACATGTCATATGGAGTATACTTTGGAGTATATGGAGTATATTTTGAAAGACTATGGGTACAACTGTGTGTAAAGTATACTTAGGGTTTACTTTTTATTTTCACCATTCTGTGGGGTCGGTGCACGTGGAGGGGTGTGTGTTTTTAACTCACCTGCAGTCTGACTTCTAGCTTTCAGAATAGCAGTGTTTATCAGGCTTCCCTCCTCTCCTGATTGGAAACCTTTTCCTGATAAATAACCAGGCAAACGGAGCTTGCTGCCTTGGATGGGTGTACTCTGTGGAAAGCAAAAAAAAAAAAAAAGTTGTCAGGACAGATGTTACCACAAGGAAGGATTTAAAAATTGTGCGTTTGACCTAGACACTGAAAGTGTTACTTGGCTGGAAGCATCTTGTACTGTAACATAACCATTTATTCAAAATAATGTTTAGTTAGTCAGAGATTAAAAATAAAATTATATGTAATGTGACAGAAATGTCATTATAGAACAACAGCATTATTACAGCTATATACTGGAATATTTTGATGCAGGGGGGGGGGCTCAGTTACTCTACAGGAAGAACAATAACGCAAACACAGGCATGACAGGGCAAGCAAGTCCTTAAGCAGTTACATAAACATTATAGATCTGTTATAGGAAAATAATCCACACCGTGGCGGTGTGCTATGGGCTGAGACAACGCAGAGTTACTGTCACCACCCTCAAGTAGACTAGTTTCCAATAACAGCATGCCCTAAAGTATTTTATTAATCTTACACCACAGTTTTGGCAATAATTACATTTTTTAATTTATTAAGGAACAAGTTGGTTTCTATTATGACTTGTAATAACAGTTATTTCCTCAGCAGCTTCTCTTACTTCTGGCATGAAGAAAATAACTTACAGATTGGAGAATTATACAGTGCTGTGGTGTAAAAGTAATCATTTTTCCCTTTAGTAGTTTGCGAGAGCACAGCCCAGCTGAAAGAAGAAAGGATATTAAGAGAGAGAGCCCCATTCCAGTACTACAAAAACATTTCTGAACAGAACAACCGTATTACAGAACGTGTTCATGGTTAAATCCATTCAAACATTTAGACGAAGGCTTGCATTCAGATTGCCACTTAAGAGTGAGACTGCACTGAAACCCCACACAGAGTGTTAAGTTAAACAGCAGGAAATGAATAGTGGGTTAGTGACGATTGTTAGATCAGTATCAGGTTGTGTCACTCCTGTTAAATCACTATACCTCATTGGATGACCCCTGGCTCTCAAAAGAGTCGGACGACTTTAAGGGAGTAGCTGATTTGCTGTTTGTCAGCCAGGGTTTATCATAATTGCGGGTTAAATGTTGGAGAGTCTGTGAGGAACAATGGCGGGTCAAATACAGAAATATAAAACAGTTGGTTTAAAATAGAAGGGATCTCTATTAAATGATCCCTTATATTAATGTTTAAATGATGCACTGTATAACTAAAGTAGGTGTCGGGGTGCAGAAGCATCCACGAGAGTTGATTCTCAAGGCTGTAAATGTAATTAATGTAGACGACCGAGCCAAATGATGTCGCTCGCATCTCTTTCATCTTATTCCAAGACTTTGTCAAACTCTGGAGAATGTGTTTTGGAAATGTGCTCCTGATAATAAAAAAATTCTTAGGTATAATAGGTAGCAATTATTAAGAAATTCACATTTGATCAAGCATTTGATAAACTGGTGGACCTTTGCAGAAAGATCAAAAATGGACATGAACTGAATAGTTTATAAGACCGTTAGGCTACTTAATGGCGTCTGTGAGAGACGAAGAACAACACAATAAGCTCCTTATGTTCCACTCGCTATGAAAGTACAAAGTGCTCCCACCTTCGGTGTACCAGTCGCAGCAGGGTTGGGCTGTGCAGCACAGCTGTGGCTGGAGTTCGACCTGTTCGGGGAGGCACCTCTTGAGGATGGCCGTGACCTTCGACCTCTGTAGCGAAAGCTGGCCATCAGTTGAGTGGTCCCTTCCGGAAGAATGAATTTCTCTCGCAACTCCACGTTGGTCCTACCTTTAGCTAAGAAGAGTGCACATGAGTCAGGAGCTAGCAGAAGCACATACTGCTCATGGACTGTACACTGAAAGCGATTTGACAAAGGGAAGCCCATTTCATAAATGGGTCCAAATGAAATGCTCATTTGAAGGTAATGTGCTCTAATGACGATGGCAATGATTTGATGAGCGAGTTAATATGAGCAGTCGGCATGCGGTTTCACATCACTGACACGTAATGGCAATAAGATGGGTATTCTGTATAATCTACTGCATATGTTTCAGGCAGGAGAGAGACTCTTTCCATATCCTTCTGTTAACAACATTTATTTAAAAGCAGGCTGTTCTTAAATTAACACTAGGGATGCATCAGTACCAGTACTGGTATTGAGTATAAATCTGATACCAAGCTCTGATACGGAAATCTTATGCCATGTGATACTTAGATATAAAAGTCTAGTGTACATTGCCATTGTTATGTACAGATATTACAAAATGAGACTTGATAACTTCATGGTCTCTATGTAAGATAATAAAATGATTTGGTCTCTATTAAAGTTTAAACAGCATAACATCTTGCACATAAAACACTGCGGGAGCTAAATAAAATGTTCCATGATGTCCCTGATTGCTTAATACTAAGTCGGCTACTTATTTAAGTATCAGTAACGGTACTTAGAAGAAGAAAAAATGGCATCAATGCATCCCTAATTAACACTAAACCATTTTAGCTGTATTCGTTTTTATCATATCATTATTTTTATTATATACAGAAAATCTAGCCCAATTTATAGCAAAGATGAAAGTAAGATTGTCAAGCAGACGAAGCATCGAAAGAGCTTTCGAAAGAACACACACTAAGCGCTTGCACCAAGAGACAGCAGAGGCTGGCCAGGAAAGCAGCCTGGAAACGCAGTGCAACAAACAAGAGCATGCAAGTGAAGTCTCAAGGAGTAGCATGGGCTTAATGTTAATGAAAATACCATCGCTCCAGCAGGAACACTCGGGTGCACACACACACACGCACACACACGCACACGCACAAACACAGTCACATGGGCCTGCACACATACCACTGGGATGGAGCAAGGAGAAAAAGTGTGAGAGTTGCCAACCTATAGGAGACTGAGTAATGGACGAGTTTGATTCCGAGCGCAACATTTTACTCCCGTAGTGATGAACTAGAAGAAATGATAGTTGGGTTCTTAGCACAAAGAAAACAGCAGGAAATATTCAGCAGGAAAACAACAGAAAGAGAGAGAGACAGAGTAGAATACTGAGATAGCTGCTTTGTAGGAACATGACAGCAAGCTTTCAGAACCTCATACGCAGCCAACCAGAATGTAGAGGCAGAAGACTCGGCCACGATGTTGTATATGACCGAATAACCTGGTTATAAACAGATGGCTTCTAGTACATGCCTATATATATATATCGAAACTGTTTTGTGAAGAAGATAATACACATTAAGAGCAGAATTAAGATATAAAGCCAATAAAAGAAATCGAATGGTGTACAGTATACACACACACACACACACACACACACACACACACACACACTAGTCCAATTGATGTCATTTTTGTGTCAAGCTTAACGAATAAAATGAAACCCAGGCCTCCATTACCTCTACACGGGTCATTCTTGACTAAGAACTCATCAAGGGCCATCCAGCCTCCTCCCACTCGCACCATAACGGTGCTGCGCAGGATCCGCACCAGCCTGAGCTGCTGCGAGTCTCCAAACTGAGCAGGGAACAGAGAGCAGCAAGTCAACACTAAATCACAGTGTTAAAGTCACACAGCACTGACATAAAGCCACAGACTGGGAAACAGCACAGACCGGACACGGCAGTGACATGCTCTGAGCTCTTCTCTTAGCAATAGTTATTCCTGCGCATATTCATGAAGCTGTAGTGATGACTGATCACGATATTAATCAGATGTGCGCGGTTTTACATTTATACACTGTACATGTCCGGTTTGCACTTGTTGCCTAGCTGAGAGAACAATGTTGAACATAAACACATCAGTTTCATTCCAAAGAACAAAGAAATGAATGGTCAATCCAACTGGTTCAAACGTTGTCTTTTGTTGCAGTGTATCTACCGTTTAAGAGTAGTGTTTTATGATGAAGAATTTCGAGTATGCTAAAATGTGTCATCAGGATGTGATGATTAGACTAGAAAGTGATTGGGTTGTGTCTGGTTTCAGATACAAGCCTCGATCTGATGACCACTAGAGTGTGCTGCAGTGTTGGGAGTGCTCCAGAACAGCAACTCTATACACTGAAAAGCTATTTTTGGCATCAAAGCGGAAGGAGGGTAAGTTAGAACAAATCAATAAAATGAAGTTTGCCAGTTGGATATGGCCATGGTGTAGTTCACAAGACACAGCAAGATAATGGCTTCATGCTTTCTGTTCCAAAACAAATTAAACTGATCATAAACCAACAGAAATCTTTCCACAAATCAACAATACATACAGAAGGTTGCACTTTCTAGAAACCACCATACTAATAGAGAATGTGTGTTGACGTTGATGCAGAACCAATGTGGCTAAACAATATGGAAAGATGGCTGGACTGCACTCTCTAACACTCCACATGATCAACACACTCCCACACAGTGATGACCCTCTCGCTGAGCCTCGTTTTGGCCTCCGCTCTCTGTGTGAGAACCGGAATGATTCAATGTCACTGGTGAATTTGGTGAATCGGGTAGAAGATGGGGTTTGAAGCATGATCAGATAAGAAGGTAAAAAAAAAAAGAAGAAGAAGAAGGCACAACAAACGGCTTAAAAATGACCATTTACCAGGATACAGCTTTCCAAAACAGCAACGTGCAGTTGGGAGTTTAGATTTTGATTGTCCCTGTTTGTTATACTCTCATCGGCGATTAACGGATCATGTAAGCAGTGAACCAGACCAAACTGTCAAAAGAATTGTTTCAGTTGATATGGAACAGCAAAAACTGAACAAACTGGTGCACATGACAGCAAAAAAAGGCTTGAGCACAAGCAAAGGAAAAATGAGGTTCGCATGAATTTCCCAGTCCCCCAACACTTCACCAGATAATCAGCTATGAGTTACCATGTATCTTCACAAAGCATGACCTCGAGAAAGCATGTAGCCTGTGATTTCAGTGTGATTTATATTCCCAAAACGAGTCAACAATAATTTCAATCTTTCAAAAGACTTCATTACAAAAAAAAGAGGAAAATAATTTTTTAAAAGAAGTAAAAAATAAGTTATTTTAGCTTGGGTTAAGGTCCTTTGAGATGGACGTTTCATGATTAAGGAAGGTAATATAAGGCAAGCACCCATGTTGTGTTATGCTTCAAAGCTCTCCAAAGATGAATATAAATCAACTTACATACTGAGGGGGAGAGAAAAGGTTGTCAGA
Source organism: Ameiurus melas (assembly GCA_012411365.1). Classification (NCBI taxonomy): domain Eukaryota; kingdom Metazoa; phylum Chordata; class Actinopteri; order Siluriformes; family Ictaluridae; genus Ameiurus; species Ameiurus melas. The sequence continues at coordinate 7,488,747 of CM022755.1, read as the reverse complement.
AATGCACTGTGACTCAAAAGCAGATAGGCAAGATCATAAAAATCATGCGATGTCAAAACTTCCTAAAAAGGACTAACATTCCTTTTCTTCCTACATGAATTTGGGATCTAATATGGAGCACTCCCACTTTGTTCTGAGCTCTTTTTAAAACAGTTTGCTCATGCTGGCATTAATCTGACACTAATAATCACTAAAAGTAAAGTAATGTTCTATACCCGAGAGCCATGATGAATATTTTTAGCCTTTTTACCCTATAGTAACCCATACCATTTTTGGTGTCAAAACAGCTACAGTAAAACAGCTGGACAAACCTTTTAGCAGTCTCTCTTTCAGTCTATCTCTCTCTCTCTCTCCCTTTCAGCCTCTCTCTCTTTTAGTCTCTGTCTCTTTTAGCCTCTCTCTCTTTTAGTCTCTGTCTCTTTTAGTTTCTCTCTCAGTCTCTCTCTCTCTCAGCCTCTCTTAGTCTCTCTCTCTCTCCCTTTTAGCCTCTCTCTCTTTTAGTCTCTCTCTCTTTTAGTTTCTCTCTCAGTCTCTCTCTCTCTCAGCCTCTCTTTCAGTCTCTCTCTCTCTCCTTTTAGCCTCTCTCTCTTTTAGTTTCTCTCACAGTCTCTCTCTCAGCCTCTCTTTCAGTCTCTCTCTCCCTTTTAGCCTCTCTCTCTTTTAGTTTCTCTCACAGTCTCTCTCTCAGTCTCTCTTTCAGTCTCTCTCTCTCGCCCTTTTAGCCTCTCTCTCTTTTAATTTCTCTCACAGTCTCTCTCTCTCTCAGCCTCTCTTAGTCTCTCTCTCTCTCTTAGTCTCTCTCTTAGTTGCTGTCTCTCTCTTAGTCTCTCTCTCTATCTTAGTCGCTGTCTCTCTTTTAGTCTCTCTCTCTTAGTCGCTGTCTCTCGTAGTCGCGCTCTCTCTTTTAGTCTCTCTCTCTTTTAGTCGTGCTCTCTCACTCTCTCTGCTCCACCTGCACAATGCTTTGACACACCGTTGGGATATTCCAATGGATATTGCGACAGTCAGAGAAAAACAAAGCTAGTTCTGAGAAGCAGCATTCTCAACATTTTGTTTGCTTATCGGCTTCTGAGTTCAATAGTGACCAGGTGCAAATCTGGTAAAGTATTAAAAAGGAGATTGGTGAAGCTAAAAATGGCAATCACAGCAGCACAATGTTAATGAAGCACTGTGTGTATATACCTGGTTTCCGAGGTAGAACTGAACAGCAGAGAAAAATAAAAAGACAAGCATTAGAAAACATTGTCTGGACAGTGCATTGCATTTTCCTCAGATCATTTAATCAACATACTGTACTGGCATTTGTTCAGTTCAAGAATTCTGTCAAATGAAGACAGTACAAGAGTTCATACAGTTAGGGGTTAAAAGTGTTCTGGCAGCCCCCGTACCCTCTCGTTAAAAAGTGAAAAATGTAACGTCACATGAGAATGCTATGAAGTAATTTCTTCTGGCAAAACCTATAAGGGGGAAGTCTGTCTCAAGAAGTAGCTGGACAATAGCCAGTGGCACACTCCCAATTTTCCACAATTTTACACTGCCATTGAAACACTGTTTTCAGCACAGGACTAAATACGTGCTGCAGGATGCTATATTTGCTTTGGTTTCAAGCTTTCTCCTCACATATGCAAATAACTAGATCTGGACTAGGCATGCCGATGGTACTATGGTCAATTTCTTACCCGGTATTTGTTCGCACCAATTTGCTCCACTTGGAACCGTTTTGGACACTTGCACTTTGCCACTTGGCGCGTTACCTAGAAATATATATATATATATATATATATATATTAGAAACATGTTAGAAAAAGAAAAAAAAGGTGGAAGTATGTTGTGTCAAGGGGGGGTGGGGGATCCAAACTGCAAGCGTACCTCGTCTTCTATCTTATCAGCATCAGTAAGTGGTTTGTAGGCATCTTTGTTTGGGTGCAGAGCAGCAACAAACTCATAGTAGTCAATGTAGCCATCACAATCACGATCAAAAATGTCTGCTACAGCACTCATCTCCAGTCGACTGGTGGGAAACTCTACAAGCAGCAGAGAAAGGATTAATAATCTGGTCTGTTTCACACCAATTAAAGGAATAACTGAAACAAAACTTTAGATAATATTGAGTGAAAGCTAATACCAAACGCAAATGGGATCTTTCTGAATGCAAGCTAGGTTTGTCTAAGAACAAGTGAAGGAAACTCGACTCACTTGAAGAAAGAATCCCGTCAATAAACTCCTGCCTGGTGACTTTGCCATCCTGATCCTTATCCATGCGACGAAAGAAGTCCATGACTCGCGATTTCTTGTGGTTCATCCATCGCATATAGCGCTTCCTCCAGACATCAAAGTCAAAGTTGGCAAACTCTTTCAGCTGGGAAAATGACAGGAGGAGAGGGGGTTATAATCACATGTGACATGTAATCTTTAGCTTCATTGCTAAAGTTTGTTGCTCTAACTGACCTCCTCTAGTCGGTCCAGTGCGTCGTTCAGTTTTCTTCTCCTGTCCAGGGCCAAAAGCCAGACTTGCTGCCATTTACTGACCAACAGGTTTACTCTGGGGTTCTTGGTCTCTATTGGAGCCTGGACAGTCGCTGGATACATGGACTGGGCCTGCGATCTCTTTCCTGATCATCACAGAGGTTCACATATAGACATAAGGGTTGTATTTTGTGCTCAAACCAACATAAGCATAGTTTAAGGATTTATGTCAAAACTTACGGCCTGTTCTTCCTTTTTCCAGTACTGGAATCTGAGACTGAACTGGTGGATCAGCTGTGGCTTTTCTTTTATGAGTTTTAGTGACTTTGTCCACATCTGGCTGTTTTCGGGTCATCTCCTCCATGAAGGTCTGAATCACAAAATCAAATCTTAAGGCTTCAAACCGCTTTCTTAACATAAAGGCAACTGAATAACAGTGTTGGGTATGAAGTGTTTTGGTGCATAGTACTGGTACCTGATGCTCAGTGATGAGTGCTTTGATCTCCTCAATCTCCTGAGGCAGGGCATCCTTGTCTTTCTCAGTAAGTGTGGTCTCTGCCCACTGTAACCAGCTCAGCAGATTCTCCAGGAGCTCTTCAATGGCCATAAGCTCGCTCAGAGCACTAGATAACCTCTGCTGATGCTGCCGTGCCCACGCTGTGACCTGAGCAACAGCAAATACACAAATAAGGAGACGGTGAGTGTGCTTAAGCTAAAGACAAATGGGCAATTTAGCATGGAAACATTTAGTGTGTTAGGCTTCATGGGTGTTCTTTATTACAAATGACAAAAATGGGCTAATTGAAAAGTAGATGTTACGATGTTAATAGTAAGAAATAGCTAAATATAAGTTTGAAAATATTAACCGGCCTTTCTGAATGTTAAATAAATATTCCATAAGAACTTTTTCACAACCTGCACATATTACTAACTAAATATCTGTTTCTGTCAGAAGTCATGTACAGCAGCGGTCCCCAACCTTTTTTGCACCACGGACCGGTTTAATATCAGACAATATTTTCACGGACCGGCCTTTAAGGTGTGGTGAATAAATACAACAAAATAAAATGACAGGACCGGCATAAAAACTGGGGTATTTTTAAAATATAATAATAAACGTGAATCCAATGTGAATTCGCAGCTTTATTAGCAGTGTCCTGGTAACATCACGCCAACAACATAGCATGAGTAACTTCCGCTCTACCCCTTAACGTATCACATGACCAAGTAACATATCACGTGACTGAGACAAGCGTCTTGACTTGCATCAAGAGCGAGTCGTAGACGGATGTAACGGAGAGAATCCGGTCATTTTTCAAAATAAAACATAATTCAGACTCCGACAATAAATAAAACGAAAATGATGTTATTTATTTATGATGTTGAAGTTATTTATTCTTTTTGTGCGGCCCGGTACCAAATGACCCACGGCCCGGTACCGGTCCGCAGCCCGGGGGTTGGGGACCCCTGATGTACGGTACCAGCTTAAAATCAGGTCTCTGACTGAATTGATCATGGCAAAACTCTTACTTCCTAGTGTTGTTTTTTTTCCAATTATTTTTTAGATGAATTCTGCCTTATGTTTTGTATTGTTGTCTCTTCTTTTCTAGATACACATACTTTTCTTTGTGAATGCAATGGAATTACATATTTGTAAGCAAACTGTACTATAGCAGTACAGTACATCAACTTTATGTTTTTCAGTTTCTAAAACATTCAAATATAGTCCTGTAGTTCATCAAGTATTGCACATAATCTAGGACTGAAGTCGGAGGCATTTATATCACGTATATGCCGTAAGTATGAAAGTGTAAAAATCTAGCACATATAAAAATGTCATTAAGCTAAACTGCAAAATACTTCATGTACATGTGAATAGGAGAGTGAGATGTTACTGAGTGGATCAGAATGACTCTTACCTCCTCGAAGCGGGTTTTAATGATGGTGTTCCAGTGTTTCACAGTGGTGATGGAGTCTGGATGGCAGATAACTAAGATCGCTTCGCCCATGCTGGTGGCTTTGCCCAGAGCCACACTCTTTTCTTCCAGCTTCTTCATGAATTCCTACGTGGATCGTAGTGCCCAACATTAGTCAAATGGCAACACCAAAGACAAAACAATAAGAATTTACACTTATGTTCCAGTGAGACTTTCCCCCATCCACCCACCTTCTGTGTGTGTGTGAATAATGTCTGGTGAAAACTATGTGGAACAAATTATTCTTGATTCAGATATGAGCTCATGCTCAAGGGATATGTGTTGTTAGAGTTTGAGTCTTGTTTTGGCCAGCTCTAATTCAGCTTGAGAGGCCATGTACGGTTTAGGTCACTCTGTTGGCTTCACTGATGGGTTAGCAGATAGCAACGTAAGACGTAAAGGCTTAACAATTTCTAAACTAAACTATAAGAAGAGTTCATGAAAAACGACCAGAAGAAATGATCAGATCATGTCTTCATTGAAAGTAAATTTCATTTACTGTGTTTGGTTTTTTTTTCATTCAAGAGTAGATCAGTGTTTGATAACTTTGAGGCAATTATGTGTTTGTGGGCTTTGTGCTGCAAAAGAAACTTGCTTTGTGCTGTTCGATCAGGCCGCGCAGGGCTTCCTCATCCTCAGGCAGAGACCCATGGAAACGGAGGCTCTGTTCTGCTTCAGCCAACCACTCTAGCAGGATATGAACAGTGGAGTGAAACTCTTCTGCCTGAAAAACACAGAATATATGGTGTTTATTTTTTAAATCTACACGTATAACCCATCTTCATTTCACGTCTATGGAATTAAACAAAAAATACCCTCGCATGCTTGAGAAGTGAGCACACCCATGAGAGATCAAATGAAAGGTAAATATATAACAAGGAATCAAAGCATCTCATTGTGTAATAGTTGGAAATTCCAGTCATTGTTAAAATGCATTTCATAGTAAAACATAACACTTCATTAACCTAGTACACATATGATTTAGACAATCCTGTTCAGAGAAGCCAAGCAAATCACGTTTAATGCTGAAATTTTTTTTATATGTAATTATAGCAATATTTTAATATATAAACAGACAACAGGCTTAATTTACCATCAAGATAGACTGTGTCTTGACTGACTTGTAATGCAGTGTGATGCTAAGAGTTGCGTACCTGACACAGAGCTTGTTCCAGCCGTGTCTGTTTGAGAACAGACAGGGTGCACACCGTGTCCCAGCGCAAGCTCAGCTCCTGCATCTGAACCTTGACCCAGGAAGAATCGTCATGGCTGTTCTCAATCAGCTCACGGGCCGAACGTTTCAGAGCCTGTACAGAGCCTGTCTTCTTTCCAAGCTCCTTTTGAAACACCTGTGACACACAAACACTTCATCAAGTACAATGCAGGGTTGTTGTTTTTTTTTAGTGCTTTCACATATGCAACCTTTAGTCTATTTGAGTTGAACCTTGGTGTGTTTTATTTATTGTTTCTTTATTACTTTTGTGCTCGTGAGAACACGGCAATCATACTCGGGTGCAGGCCGTGGGCATCTGAGGAAGATGGTCTCAGTCCGGTTCCAAGTGAACTCTAGTGAGGTTAGGTTCCAGTGAGAAAGCGATTCGACCCTTTAATGACTCAACTACGGGAACTGAACCAAAAATGTGGTGTATTTTGTGTTATGGGGACTTTGTGGCCAAACGTATGTGGACACTGGACCATCGCCATTATGTGCTTTCTGAACATCCCATTCCAGATTTAATCCCCCCTTTGCTGTTATAATAATCTTCTGGGAAGGCTTTGTACTAGATTATGGAGCACTGCTGTGGGGATTTACCACATTGATGTCAGGTAAGCATGGGTGCAGTCGGCATTTCAATTCATCCCAAAGGTGTTCTGTGGGGTTGAAGTCAGGGCTCTGTGCAGGCCCCTGGAGTTTTTCCACACCAACATCAGCAAACCATGTCTTTATGAGCCTTACTTTGTGCACAGGGGCATTGTCATGCTGGAGCATGTTTGGACCCTTAGTGCCATTGAAGAGAAATTGTAATGTGACAGCATACAAAGGCATTCTATACAACTGTGTGCTTCCAAATTTGTGGCAACAGTTCAGGGAAGGCCCATTCTTGGGTATGATGGTCAGGTGATCACAAAGTTTTGGCCATATAGTGTATTTTTTGTAGAACCAGAGTGCTAAATTGACCCCTGTGCCATAGGACGGAGCTGTAGTGCTGCAGAACTGACACATGTTCTGGATGTTTGGGCAGATGGAAGAAAAGATAAATGAAATGCTGGATGCAATACACAAAATGTTTTAAACTAGTTATGTATATAAATTATCTAATGATTTAGTGCTGGCTCTGTGATTTCTACATGCTCCCAGCAAAGATTTGTTTACTTTTTTCAGTCACCATGTTTCTTAAAAGTGAATGAAAGTTTGTACAAGCATGTTTTCAGCCCTTAAAGCCCCTTAGCCAATAGTTGATTTTTGCATTTTGGTCCATGTAATGATGTAGTGTAAAACCAAACCAAATAGCAAACAAGCCAAAAGTATCAGTTTCACTTTAAATCAAAAGCTAACCCCCACTCAAATGTGAACCCTTTGGCACAATTCTGTCTCTCTAGTTTAAATCCAATCCAGAAAACAAAGAATTTGATCAGCACTGATTAGGATGAAAGTAGAATTGACATATCTAAGAACACTGCAGATTCAGTAATCTGAGCCCAAGGCCCTTCCATTTGGGCAGCTCAACCCTTAATCAGAAAGGCCAAAAGAGGCTCATGTGAAGGGGGAAAGAAAAGTGGGGATGAAGTTTTGTTCAGTGACTAATCTATGTTGTCTAATTGAAACCTGCAGTGACAAACTTGGACAAGAGGCAGTGGGAAAGAAAACTGAAATTCTCAAACCATAACAGAATCAAGGCCCAAAAATAGAAGCACATAAAGGAAACTAGACTCTATTACGGTATACAAGTATAAATACAATACAATAATTAGTCATCCTGTCTAATTCTGTGTTAGACTAGTTGAGAATTTTTATTTAAATGTGCCTTACTGTGAAACATTTCCACACACAGTCAGAGGGGCAGCATTACCTTGTGGCTATCGATGAGGTTCAGCACCAAATCAATGTCTCCATGCACAGGCTGGTCCTCTGCCAGCTGCGGCTCTATTTTATAAAGCCAATCAATCAGAGCCTGCAGAGCGTCAGTGAACTGGCCTGAGAACAGCAGAGCCTCCTCCAACTTGTTCTGCCTGTGAGAAAAGAATATTTGAAGTCAAATACTTGACTCGAAGACTCGGAGCTTTTATCTTGGCAAAGGGAGGTAGCACAAATTATTGACTAAAAGGGTGCCAATAATTGTTGCACACATATATTTAACAAAGATTTTGTTTAATAAACCCGATGTTGTGTTTGCAATTGTTTGATATCCATGAGAGCAAAAGGTTAATCAAAAGGTTAAACAATTTGCTCATATTTACCAATGGTGCCAAGATTAATGGAGGGCACTGGGTACTATATATATTATATATATATATATATATATATATATATATATATATATATCAATCAAACACACACACGCACATGTTGTGAAAAAGTATTTGCCCCGATTTCTTCTGTTTTTGTATATATCTCATACTAAATAGTTTTAGATATTCAGAGAAATACAACATAAAATAAAGGAAACCTGTGTAAACACACTAGTTTGTAATAATAATATTTTTTTATTGAAGCAAAAAAAAATATATCCAACACCTATCACCCTATCACCTATCGCCCCCTTAAATTTAAAATCTGGTTGTGCCACCTTTAATAGCAATAACTGCAACCAAACGCTTCTGATAACAGGAGATCAGTATTTCACAACTCTGTGGTGGAATTTTGTCCTACTCTTCTTTGCAGAACTGCTTTAGGTCAGCCACACTGGAGGGTTTTTGAGCATGAACTTACAGACTGAAGACCAGATATTCTCCTTTAGGATTTTCTGGTAAAGAGCAGAACTGATTCATGATTCCCTCAATTACTGCAAGTTGCCCAGACCCTGAAGCAGCAAAGCATCCCCGCACAATCACACTTCCACCACCATGCTTGACCGTAGGTATGATGTTCTTTTTGTGGAATTCTGTGTTTGGAAGACAGGGGTCCCGTTACATCTGGCATAAACCAAACAGTTCCACTTTCGACTCATCAGTCCACAGAACATTTTCCCAAAAGGTTTGAGGATCATCAAGGTATGTTTTGGCAAAATTCAGATGATTGTTAATGTTCTTCTGGGTTAACAGTGGTTTTCACCTCGCCACTCTTCCATGGATGCCATTTTTACCCAGTGTTTTTCTAATAGTGGAGTCATGAACAGTGACCTTTATTGATGCAAGAGAGTCCTGTAGTTCCTTTGATGTTGTCCTGATGTTGGCTTTTTTCTGACTTGCTGGATGAGTAGTTACTGTGCTCTTGAAGGGATTTTGGAAGGTCGGCCACTTCTGGGAGATTCACTACTGTGCCGAGGTTTTCCATTTGGAGATAATGGCCCTCACCATGGTCCATTTGATTAACAGAGCCTTTGAAAAAGCTTTCTAACCCTTCCTTGGCTAATGTATTTCGATCACCTTCTTCCTCATCATTTCTGGAATTTCTTTCAATTTTGGCAGTGTGTTACTGAACCAGCTTCATGCTGTAGTAAAAGTTCTATTTAAGTGTTGATCTGATTGAACAGGGTTTGCAGTAATCAGGCCTGATTGCGTCTAGTCCAGCTGAACCCCATTATGAATGCAGTTTCATAGATTTGAGGAATTAGTTTTTTTGCTTCAATAAACACAATTTTCATTTAAAAACTGTTTCACTACAAATAAAACCCATTGAATTCTGTTTATATGGTAAGGCAGTGGATATCTTCAGCTTTTAGAATATAAACATACCTTTCTACAGACTTGCCACAAATCGTGTCCCATTTGTCTCTGAGCTCACAGAGCATGTCGTCCAGTTTCTGCTTGTCATCCTGGAGTGAGGTCTTGTCCTTCAAGGCTCGGCCTGTGCGGCTGGTGGTGTCGTACACAGAATGCTTGGCACCCAGGGCCTTCTGGAACTCCTAAAAGAGTCAGTGACCAGAGAGCCAGGGTTAACGTTTAACCTCAAGGACACACAGTGAAACCAGCAGGTTTGATATGTGGTGATTGTGGTTAGATGGCATAGCTGAGTGGACAGTATGTGAAGGGATCTGCTGAGTCCACACTGCTGAGCTGTTAATTACATGTCACTGTGCTCTCCTCTCTACTGTCAACAACCCTGAGTCATGCTACGTTTAGAAGAGAACAGCGGCAGTAATAGAATCAGTAGACAATCAGTAGACAATTTTAATGATTTTCTTTCCAGGAAAAAAATGTAAATGATTTTCCTTATTATGAGGGGCAAAAGGCATGTGCAATCAAAACGATACAATTTCACTGTGTGAAGATAATAAGAACATGACAACGTAGCAGAGTCGCAAATCAGAGTCAGGATAAACGTGATAAATGTAAATGAGTATTTTGGGTGTGTCTGCTTATTAAAGACCACGTTTTGTTTAAATAATCACAGAACAACTAATTAAAAACTGTAAAAAAAAAATGAAGTGTATAATCCTCACTCAATGACTTTAGGTCTTTCTTGTGAGTCAGTTTTTGTTAATCAAGGTTTGAAAAAAAAAAAACTCTCACAAAGTGAGACAGTATACACTGTTTTAATGCCAAATGGGACAGGATATTCTGAAAGTTCTCGTCCTATCTGTGTGAGGGAGTGATTCCATGACAGGAAATAACACCGCAACCAAGATGACAGAGAGCAGCTGGTTTAAGCCGTGATTCATGCCATGCTGGAAAGTAATTCACTACTTCATTACAGATGTGTAACCGGAAACGGTTAAGACTCACAAAGGTGCAGAACATCAGCAGGATACTGTGAAGTGTGTAATTATTGGTTTACAAAGTGAAAGGGTGCGGCGAGACCTTGTGCTGAGCCAGCTGCATTTTGATCTTGTCGGGGTCATTAGCGATCTCCAGCTCAGAGTCCAGAGCTCTCTCTGACTCCTCCAGCCACTCCATCAGCTTGGTCCAGCTGTCATGGAACTGCAGGAAGATGTACCCATTTTGTTTTATTTATTGACTTCTGTATTACACAATATGCAATTCTGTTGCTAGTTCAGGTTTGAGGTGAACTTCATTCTGAGGTGAAATGCACCACAGTATCTGTGGACTGATGAGATAGATGTTGTATAATGGCAGTAAAATCTTTGACCTAATATTACGTCTCTGTCTGAATAGATATTACATTTATTACCAAATACAGGATGTATATGTTTTGACTGACTTTGTACCTTTTTATTTGTTTTATTTTATTTATTTGACACTTTTTTAGTTCCATACCTGCTTTGCACGTTTCCTCGCATCATCCAGCAGGCGTCCTCGCTCCACCAAACGCTGCACTACTTTGTCCCAGCGGCTTTGTACGCTTAGGAGCAGGTTTTTAATCAGGACCACATCCTGCTTCTGGCTGAAGTATTTCAGATGGGTGCCTGTCTTATCCAGCTCAATGACCTGATCTCGGTGTGAGTTGACCTCAGTTGCAAAGATCTGTTGGGAAACATGGGAGAAGCAAGGTGGACAGAGCTGGGACAAGGACGAAGCGAATGGGCTGAAGCAAATGTGAAACTCAAAAGATTTCCTGGGTGACTTCAGTAATATTGCAAAGATTCATCAGCGTTTTTAAACACAACTAATTGAAAATAAAAAATATTTTTAATATCAAATATATATTTTCAAATAAAGCTCAATCAGAAAGATTCGATTTACCTTATGTTCATCGATCTGGAACAAGATAGTTTCCAGGATGAGGGAGGCTGGAGAGACCATGTTGAGGGTCTGCTCTGCTTGAGTCAGCCAATTAATGAAGTCCTGCAGAGAATTATGAAAATCTGTGGCCATCGCTAATGCCTCTTCCAGTTTCACCTAGATACAACAAACACACACACACACACAGAGAGTGATTTACTCATTCAAGCCATAATTACATCAGCACAACCAAAATAGCATCAAGATCTCCTTGTGATTGAACAGGGAGAGGAAGTGTTGATCTCTCAGTGCTATAATGACAAATAAAAGAGGATGTGTAGAAGAAACATTTCCCCTGCAGGCACAAAAACATTGTCCTTTGATTCAATATTCAATAGTGTGACTCACACAGTGCATCTGGAACACAGAGGCTTTCTTAACTGAAAGCCGAGGAGCCTTGGAAAACCTTTAATTATATTAAACGAGTGGTTTCACTGAGCTCTCAGGAAAGTACCTTGAAACTTGATGTCTTCAAGTTCGTGTTCAGAATACAGGCTTTAATTCTGATATCATATCATATCATTAGATATGGGTTAAGAACATCTCTGGACCAAACCACGCCAAGGTGCGACACAGTCCTTAATAAGCACTGACATAGGACACACTTCACAAACAGAACATTATGTTTCATTTGGATTTCCAAACTTGCCCTAGACAGCCACCCCCACACCTGTTGACCACATTCACACTGACATCACCACAATTCACATCTTTGTGATCAGACCTGAAGCTGCATGAATCGTCATTTCCTTCATGGGATCTGTAGCTGCTTGAGTGTTTAGTTTTTTTTTTAATGCAGCACTCACCTTCCTCTCTGCCACTTTGGCCTGCACACATTCCCACTTTTCTTGAAGGTTGTGGAGGTCCTGCTCAGTACTGCAGTCCTGGTTCTCCTGCGTCATGGCTATCAGCTGCTGACCTCTGTGAAGAAGCTTCTGGTAGAGGTCTTCCTTCAGCTCTATTGCATTACATAACTCCTACACACACACACATACACAAAACAATGTTTTTAGAGACAAATCTCTCTTTCTTCAGCCTCCTGAAAAGGAAGGACATCCGGCATTTCTGATGTCTCTATTGTACTCATTTTAGATTTACAATAACAGAGATAAGAGGAAGTTATCACAGAGCTGGATTGATTTATTCGAATGCTCTACATCCTTTAAAGGGCAAAACTTAGAAAAGTCATTCGTCCTCATCTGTCCGTTTTTACTTATTGCTATAGCGCCTGTTTCACACACGATCCGTGTGAAGTACGCATTTTCCCCGTGCCCATGTTAACAGGTTAGAGCGTTCACAGTGCTCACGGATGCGGCGTGACAAATACATTGCAGGAGAGGGGCAGCGATCGTTTCCGCACCGAATCTATTTTTGGTGTACTGCGCGCGCTGAATGAAAATCATCGCGCATTGTTTGTGGTCAAAATAACACGGATTGACACGAAAATGTAGTCATTTCACCGTAAATGCATATAAGTAAAATATAATACTGTTTTTCCACAGTCATCTTATTTCTTTAAGCCCAGGGTGAAGCAAAGAAAACCAACACACTTACCAGGAGTTGCAAAAATAATTAATGCGGTCAAAATGATATCTAACGTTAATTATTTTCAATGTGAAATACACTACACAGCTTGTTATATCGTGTGTGGGTGAGGACGGGGTGAGGGAAGACAGCAGTCATGTGACAGTCTGGTGGTGGGAGAAAGTTGTGTATGACCTGCAGGACGTGGGAGGCAGTTTCCTCGTCCGTTGGTAAGTCGTCATGTAAAATGTTGCGATACTACCTTTTCACGTAAGAGAAGTACCATGTTTAAATGGTTTGCCTTTTGCTTGAGCAAGGTAAAATATAAATCTATATAGAAGAAATGAACAGAAGATTACATTCTTTATATTTATTGTGTTTAAACATGAACACGTCTATGAAAGATTGTATTACTGTGTTGCTTTAAACTTCATTCAAAGTCACCCTCCGTGTGAAAGCACAACGAGTGCGTGCTGCTTCCGCACCGCATACGGATCGTGTGTGAAACAAGCATAAGGGGGTTTACATCCAAATTATTTATTATTATTTTTTTTTTTATTTATTATTTAGAAAAAAAAAAAAAAAAAAAAAAAAAATATAAGGTGGAAATTAAAAAAAAAAAAAAAAACCCAAAAAAAAAAAACCCAAAAAAAATATTTTTTTATTTTATTTTTTTTAAGTCTGGCTTTATTAAAGCCTCTGAACACGTTCAATCTAAATAGTTATTTTCATGACTGTTAACCAAAAGAGCCCTGTATTGAGTGTGATAAAAATGTGTTCAAGCTTGCCATCAGCAGCAGGCCTTTTGGAGTCTTAAATACATACCAGATGGGTTTTAAGCTGCTCGCGGGCCGTGTCTGGTAGGCCTCCAACTGCTTTTGATGTTAACAGCTGACATTCTGTGTCTTTCAGCCATTGTTGCATATCTTCAATCTCCCCATGGAAACCTTGGGCCTAGAACACAATGCAGCTAATGTCACAACAACGGAGTCCGCATTATTCTCATTAGTGCAGGTTATTAAGCGTGAAGAGAAGTTTAGATTAAAATGGATGCTTTCATATTAATCTAGGATGAATTTTTATTTATTTTTTTAAAGGCAAGTTAGTGAGACTTCACAGCTTCTCACATATCGTCCGGGTCAGCATTCAGTAGTTACTGGTTTGTACTGAATCTATGTTCACGCGGTTTTGAATGTGAAAATATTATTTTCATAGGGAATTAAATTGTTATTTATGTACTAAGAACGTATTAATCAGCTAGTAATGTATTAATATAGAAGCTGAGTTATTCATTCAAATTAAAATAAATAAATAAATCTGAAATGCTGCCTAAGAAACCTGAGAGCTACACAAACACTGCTAGTAATCTTCAGCATCTAATTCAGCTCTCTCCATAACCAAGTATGGGTCATATTCAGAGTTCAGGACCTGGAGTAAGGCAATGTCCAGAAGCTGCCTCCTCTGCTCAGTCTTCTCCAGGATGCTTGTCCAACGTTGGTTAAGGTTTTCCAGCTTGCTCTGCAGGCCACACGCCTCCTCTCCTGCACTGGACTCCATCAAATCTCTGCCAGCTTTGTTAACTGCTTCCACTGTGGTCTTATGGGCCAGTACATCATTATGCAGCACCTGATGGTTAAAGAGGACATTTGTATTCTTTGCTGAGAACCCGGCAAAGAACCCGAAATAATGATGAACTTAGCAAATAAATAATTATAAACTTAGAAACATTTTGTTGGCTGGTGACTGAGGTCATTTCACAAGCACATGTTTGCTCCATAAATATTATTACAGATTGCATTACATATATGTTGTATATTTTCAATGAACTTACATGGTGTTTGGCAAGCTCTATCTCTATAGCTTTGGGGTCACCACTGGTTTTCTTCTGTCCACTAAGCAGCTCTTCAGTATGAGTCAGCCAGGACAAAAGCTCATCCAGAGCATGCTGGAACTGCCCTAATGCCAACAAGGCTCCCTCCAGCTTGTGCTGTAAAGCAAACGAGACATCCGTTGTCAGTAAAGATCCAGGGACAGATGGCAAGCCAAGCATGAGGAGCATAAATGACACCAGAAAGCAACAGGTTAATACTTCACCTGTCTGTTGATGGACTTCTCGTCCAGGTTGTCCCAGAGCATTTTTAGTTCGCTCATCGGCTCCTGAATGGCAACGCGGTCTGCTTCCTCCAGTACTTTTTTCAATAGCAGTCCTGCCTGGTGATTCAGTCTCTCCATCTCAATCTGAAGCTGGTATCCCTCACCTTTGAACTCCTGTTGAAATACATTGGGAAAAATAAGATGAAGCATGTTTCAACATCTCTTCATCGTATAATCCTTAAAAATATGGATATGCCCGTGGTTCAACAATAATGGGACGGTCGGTGGTTCAGGATTTGTTTAATTCTCACTAGACAATGCACCTTTTGAACTACTTGTGGGAGAGTACATGAAATGATAGTTCTCTGAATAAACACAGCTGGTATCTGGCCAGTATGCTCACTGCATTTATAAAACAAACAAAAAAAAGGACAAGGCACGGCTGGGTGTGATCATGGACACATGTTTGCATGCTTTGATCTGTATAAACCGGGAAATCCATACGATGAAACATGGGAAAGGAATACACCTTGAGCTCCTCAATCTGCTGTTTCACCGTTTCCAGGTCTGTGCCCACAGGTGACATGGAATCCAGTTTACTCTCCAAAATATCCACCCAGTCAAACATGCCCTGTAGAGGAAGAATGAAATGTTATTGACATGTATTTACACAATGTAGATTCAGGGTGCACTGTGACCTGTGATTTCAGTCGAGAAGCTCAGATAATAGAGACATGGGAAAACTGGGCCACGCCTTACCTTATTCAAGCTGCGAGTCTGCAGTACAATATGTCATGCTTTCCTATGCCTCGTCAGCTTTTTTTTTTCATCTAAACGGGTTTCAAGTAAACGCTAATTAAATTAAAACAGGTATGCTAAAAAACTTTGCCAGCTGAACCCAACCGTAATCACAGTAAGAGACTTTTGTAATAAAATAGGAAAATGTGTTACTTTAAGCATGTTATTATTCCGTTTGACTTTTTTTGTATTTATTCGAACAATATTTTTACTTTGTGATGTGATGTGGAAATTCCGATCTGTCTTAGGACCCCCTGCAATACCATGATGAACCCCTAGGGATCCAGGGAAACCTTGGATTACAGTAAGCTGTGTTTACCACCCATTTGGTAACATTTGGACTGCAATATGCTGTAATAGCCGAGTACTGAAGAAAGTAAATGAATAATGTAGTATTTCAGACTCCTACAGAAATAATGCGGAGTTACGATGCCACCAGCTATGTTTACATGTAAATGTGGACTATATTAGCCCACATGTATAACCCCTACCTTTAGTTCTCAGTCTGAGAATCCGTGATTGGTCAATTTTACTGTTTTACTATTTTTTTGCATTCTGCTTATATTTTATTTTACTGTATGTTGTATTGTGTGAGATGTTCTGAGCTACTGGGATCTTGAATTTCCTTTTGGGGATCAATAAAGTATATCTATCTATCTATCTATCTATCTATCTATCTATCTATTCTATCTATCTATCTATCTATCTATCTATCTATCTATCTATCTGTCTGTCTGTCTGTCTGTCTGTCTGTCTGTCTGTCTGTCTGTCTGTCTATCCTAATAATCTATTACTAATTCAATTAATAACTCAACTGAAATAAAAACTCTTCGTGAACACACCTAAATCAGAGTGTGTGATTTGAATCAAATTTATATTTGATTAAAGAATAACTGCTGTGTCAATACTTGCCTCCAATATCTGTCATCTTGACATTATGAATATTTTTCACTGAGACTAATATCAATTAAGACTTGATTTAAAATAATAATAATAAACAATTCAAATGAACATGACTTCTGTGTAACTAACATCCTGAATTCATGCGACTATTCTCGCGTGTTGTTTTGGTGACAATGCCACTACATGGGTGTACATTCGGGCTGATAAATGGAGATTTGTAATACGTTGAGTTGCTGTTGTTTGGGGGGAGGGTGTCGTATTCCGAGTTATTCTGTGGCACACTGTACCTGAAGACCATCCTGAAACTGTACAGCAGACTGCATGGCCTCCTCCAGCCGGTCCACTCGTTCCTTCCAGGTCTTATTCAGAGTCTCCCATGCCACGTTCACCTAGCAAACAGATATGGTTTGAATTAAAATGACACATGGACATTTCTAAAGCAGTGAGAACGTCACTCAGGATGAACAAAAATTCAATAAGGTCTAATATAAATATTCTGATGATAGGCAATGGTAATTTATTAGATAATATTGCTGAAGATGAATATGATGTGCTGGCAGACAGGTGTATATTCATATACACTACCTTTCCCATTCAAATTTCATAACCAGTAATGTAATCAAAGTTCTCTGTGTACAGTGCTGTGAAAAAGTATTTGCCCCATCCTGATTTCTTCTGTTTGGGTGTATAACCTCATACTAAATTGTTTCAAAAATTAAACCAAAGGGAACCTGAATAAACACAAAATACATTTTTTAAATTATAATCGTATATATTGAAGCAAAAAAAGTTCTCCAATACCTGTCTGAAAATGTATTTGCCCCCGTAGTGACTAATTCCCTGAAATCTGTGAAACTGTATTCATAAAGGAGGGATAGGGGATAATAATTATCCTCTGATTATTTATCTTTGTATCTTCATAAGACGTTGAATTACTGATTGGAAGGTCGTGAGTTCAAATCCCAGCACTGCCGAGCTGTCTCTACTGGGCCCTTGGGCAAGGCCCTTAACCCTCTGGATGAGGGCGTCTGCCAAATGCCATAAATGTAAATGTCTAATCTCTCTATGTATCGTCCACAAGCATTTATGATCAAATGATTGTTTCAGTAAAAAATTGACACACAGAATAATAACAATCCAAATGATTACACACTGTAGCTGATTAAAACTTAGACACATCTTTTAGTGTGAAAAACCTTGTTGTTGATAGTAATGGGGTACTAGTAAAATAATATGTAGCTAACATCACACAATGTATGTAGGTGTTAGATAACCTTTTTTTTTGCTTTCATTAAAAAAAAAATAATAATAATAATAATATAAACTGTATAGTGTGTTTACTCAGGTTGTCTTTGTTTTATGTTGCATTTTGTTTGAAGATCTAAAACTAGTTCGTATGAGATTTACACAAAAACAGAAGAAATCAAATACTTTTTCACAGCACCGTATACTTCTTCAAATAGCTTATCTGATGTTACCTCATCAATGCTCTTTTTGATTACAGGCTTGTCTGGATCTCCACAGACTGTCATCAACTCTGCTCCTAGATTCTGGACCACGTTCAGTTCCTCCTGAAGACCGTCAATCTCCTCTCGGTACCCCTGTAGACAGTCAAGTCCAACGTGACAACAGTACATGAAATAAGAGGGTAATAACAGGCTAATTCCTACTAAAAACACATATATATATGTTAAATATAACTGCTGTAATCCTCATTTCCTGTTCACTAAGAACCAATAGCTGCTCCATTAAACCAGGCCATGTTTTAAAAGGTTTTTCAGTCAATACATTGGCATCTCAGTAGTATAGACTTCTTTTCCCCAAAAAATGTTCATTAGACATTGAACCAAGTTGGATAATTATCACACTCAGTACTGTTTGACTGTTAGAATGGACATTTTTAACCTAAGCTTTACATAAGCACTAAGGGCTCACTAACCTCCACAGACTCCTGTTGCTGTTTAACAACGGAGGGGTCGACTCCAGGTTCCTCCAGGTCTTTCATCAAGTCCTGTGTGTCTTTGATGGTGATGATGAGAGCACAGTGCTCACACCAGAACTTCTCAGCCAGGTCCATCACATCCAGAAGTTTAGCCTCCCTCTCCTCCAGCAGAGCATGGATATCATGCCACACGAATACCATCTGATCCAGTTTGTCTTGTACAGCTTTGAGAAAAATAAATAAATAAATATTCGCCGTACTGCAGAGTATTATTATTATTTAAAATCTTTAAAAAAATCTTTTCTAAAAAAAAAAAAAAAGATGCTCACCTTTGGCTGACAGGTCTTTGTCTGCTCCCTCTGAGCGAGTGATCATGTCCTCTCCTCGCTGCTTCAGCGTTTCATAAGATGGTTGCAGTTTCTCCAAGTCCACATTCACAGCTTTGTTCTCAGAAATCTGCTCACGAATCTTCTCCACTTCCACGGAGATGGAGGGCGGCTGGCGCAAACGCTCCGCTATACGATTCAGAGACTCCAGCATTGGGTCGATCTTATCATGGAACTGGGAGAGGGGAAAATAGCAACGTTAAAAAAGAGCAAATTTCCAACCACCAGTTGAAATATTACAGCTGAATCCAAAGCAGTGGGGCAATCAGGCAGTGGTCACGTCTTTCAACAGAACCAATTAGGACACCTTTCACTATAGCAGGTAATCACTTGTTGGCATGTTTGTTAGGAATTTTCTTAGAGGAAACTGTATGGTCAGACCTCGCATTTCCTCCTACTCATATCAGTGAGTTCATGACTGAGATATCCTTTGCTGCTGAAAACAGGCTACTCAGGATTTTCAAGATTTACTTCCATCAAAGGGTTCTCACAGCACACTTCATTAACAAGCTGTCACTTTTGTTGGTAGGACATGAAAGACCTTATTGAGACTTGACTTACTAAAGATAAGATTAACGGCCGCTATTTTGGAGACGCATTCTGACGGGAGCATACAGAAACTGAGGCAATGAACATTTAATTAAACTCGAGGCTCTCAACCTCCTGAGACTCCACATTGAGAATCGTGACTTTAAACTATATATATATTTATAATCAACTAATGCTCTTTGTCACTGGGTTGATTTAAAATGAGGCCCACATGAAAGAAAGTGAAAAACTGAAGCACAAGGCAAAGCAAATACATACAAGGAATAATACACTGCTGTTTTAGTAATGAAGCTCAATCGAGAACAGAATCAAAGACCCGAGACAAACCTGAGTAGACTGAGAGATGGCCTCATCCAGGGCAGCAGCTCTCTGCTTAACATCTGCTTTAAGCTGTGCATACAACTTGTCTGTGGCCTGGAATCTCTCCCTGATGGACTCGCCCTCCAGTGGACTGATCTCCACCAGCTGAGGGCCCGTTTTGTTCATCTTGTCTATGTGCGGCTTATGCTCTGCAATCAACTCCCTCAGTTGCTAAAAGTAAAAAATACACAATTTAAAAGGGATATGAAAGAATGCATATATTTCTGTTTAGCAATACTGTTCACTATCCATCCATCCATCCATCCATCCATCTTCTACCGCTTACTCCTTTACAGGGTCACGGGGAACCTGGAGCCTATCCCAGGGAGCATCGGGCACAAGGCGGGGTACATCCTGGACAGGGTGCCAGTCCATCGCAGGGGTACTGTTCACTAGATGTTTTTATTTTATAGAAACTAAAAAATTTTTATTTTGATCTCAACTATTAAAAATCTAAACAATATTTATGGCACAAGACACCCAAAAGCCTACTGATGACAGGTCACAAAAATGAGGCCACCATTTCTGTTTATGTACTAAGACTACTCGTTTTATATAATTTTTTGACCTTGTTATTCTTAACTCAAAATGACCTGAACATGATCTTTATAGAATAAAACAGAAGCACCCAACTTTCATTATGATTTCACCAGTTGTTCCCAAGTTAATTTTGCAAAAAAAAAAAAAAAAAAAATGTGGCCCACACAGAAAATGCTTCAAATAGGGTAAGGCGGTGTTTATTGATATGGTAGTTGGGCTACCCATCTTGGGCTCTCCTGAAATTTCTTACCCGCAGTTCCTCTTGTTGCTGTCTGAGTGTGTCATACTCGATGGCAGGTGACGGGAGGTGGGTGAAGTTGACCTGGGTCTCCTGCAGCCATGGCCACAACTCCTCATAGGTCTCCCAGAACTGGCAGGCCAGGGAGTGCGCTCTCTCCAGCTGCAGACAGCGCTCCGAGTTCAACTGACTCACTGTGTTGTACTTCTCCATGAGAGCCTGGATCTTAGCCTGAACAACACAGTCACACTGATCACATCCCAAACAAATCTGGTATTTAAATGTAATCATACATTTAGCTCATAATCATTTACATTAAAGTTGGTTTTTTCACCTTTAGAGCTTGTTTCTCAGTCTCGTCTTTGCTTTCCATTATCGCCTCGCCTGTCTTAGTGATATCATCCACGGCATCTTTATGCCTCATAATGTCCATGGAGAAGCCCTTGAACACAGAGAGAACTTGTGTTGATGGCATGTGCCACACATACAGTACACATGTTTGCGGTTTGTGTTTGTGGTGAGCACACCTCTAATGATCCAAAGGCATCAGACTGACCTTTTGAGCCTGCAGCTGAGCAGTGGTGTGTTCTGCCTCCAGCTTGATGTCCCCTAGAGATGACAACTTCTTCTCGGCTTCAGTCAGCCAGGCTAATTCAGTGTCTGCAGCCTGCTCAAACTAAACAGCAGAGCCCATATGCATGAGCCACTATTATTAAAATGTATTGAAAACAAAGTGATCGTGGGGCAAGTTCATTACAAATCACTAAATGTCAGATTTAGAAATATTTGACTGTAAAACACACACACA
Source organism: Ameiurus melas (assembly GCA_012411365.1). Classification (NCBI taxonomy): domain Eukaryota; kingdom Metazoa; phylum Chordata; class Actinopteri; order Siluriformes; family Ictaluridae; genus Ameiurus; species Ameiurus melas. Next base: position 7,467,320 of record CM022755.1, on the reverse strand, counting down.
CACACATGTATATACACTGCAATCTCTCTATCCAGTCACTGATTTTTTTTATAAGTACAAAAATAGTAGATTATGCAATGAAGCCCTATTAAAGGTCTGATAAAGACTGGCCTGGTCATCACAGCAAAAGTAACAGGCAATCAGTAGCCTCTCACAAGAAATCTGTTGGACACGATCTATATTGTTAGTATTTACATATTTGCAGCACCTTACCTGCTGCGATTTTAAGATGGCGGCTCCTGTCTGGTCCACATGCTGAGAGATGGCATCACTTGCTGACCTGTAGCGCTCGTTGTCCTCTGTGATGAGTTTATCGAGCCCCTCTCGGGCACGCCATGGCACCAGCTCTAGCAGAGCGTTGCTAACTTCATTCAGCTTATCTACTACTGACCTGTGCTCTTGAACCTCCTTCATTAATGCCTAGTCATGAAACACAGTCAGTACATGTAAATGCTGTACATGTCAGTAATGTGTACTTGTACTGATTCACACTCAAGCTACTGTGCATTAAAACTTAATATCTTTGACAAACAAGCTCCAATGGTAGCAAAACTGAAAGAAATATGTCACCTAAAATTGCTCAAAGGTTAATGAAGAAAAAAAGTTCTCCTCAGGTATATTTAGATCCAATCTGATCTAGCTTCCCTTCCCTTCCCTTTTCATCAACGGGCCTCTTTCGAAGCTGAAGGAGCGTACTCACTTTCTGCCTCTCTTGCACCTGAGTGAGTTGCTCTCCCACTGGTTCCTGTGCTCCACACGTGGCCAATTCAGACTCCACTTTCTCCAACCAGAAGCACAGCTCCTCATGGGTGTGTTGTACCTTGTTAGCCAGCGACAGGGCCTTGTCCAGGGTCTTCATTACATCATTGCTCATTGTGCTTATGTCAGCGTATCTTGTCTTTATTCCGTCCAGTTTGCCCTGAATGATGACAACTTCATCGCCTGCACAGAAAAAGGAGGGCTTGAAACCGTTAGGTCAGTTGCCTGGCCTGGAAAAATGCCCTCCTGAATTGAAGTACATTTCAAAACTAAAATGTTAATATAAAAATGATGTCATTTACTTGCTTTGTTATTCATTTATAGTTCTATTAATCAACACGTTATTTCCTGTCATCACTTATAGCAGCTATAATCAGTTGTTTTTTTTCAACCATCCTCTCTTTTTTGTCTTCCACTTGTTATGTTGCAGAGAAACCACAAAGCCCTCCTTCCTGAAGATTATCCCACATCAGGATTATCCCACTTCAAAGCCCTAGCACTAGAGAGTCCATCCAAAAAAAAAAAAAGTTTTCTCTCAGACGTGAGCTAAATAAAATTCTCACTAAATAAAAATCTTATAGAAAACACTTTTAAATCCATTTATGTGAAGTGTCTGCCTTAAACAGTCCTGTCTTTACAAAGTTGTTATTATGGAAACAGTAACATGTTAGGAATACATTAATACAATCAACCAAAATTGAGAAATGAACAAGCGCTGTGGTATAATAAGTTAACAGATATTTAAGATTAAATATTAAATGTGAGTGACATATAGAAATGAATACATTAAAATGTGTGTGTGGGGGGGGGGGGGGGGCTTGCCTGTGGTCTGTTTGAGCAGTTCAAGTCCATTCTGAAGGGCCTGTTCAACATGCTGTCTTCTTAATTCAATATCCTCATGAAGTGCCTAAAAACAGAACACTCGAATTAACAGCAGTCATACACAACAAAATGACCACACACCAATTAACTAAACACGTAAATCATATCAATGAAACCAATAAAGTATAAATTAATGATGATGGTTTTTAAGATAATGAAGACTGAAGAGGAGGAGATCTGTTCTACCAGCTGGTCTGCATGCTGTTTTGCCAGTACAGCCGATGTATAGTCCTGGACAGAGATGTGGCTCAGTCTGCCGTGCATTTCGTCCAGCCAGTTCATGAGTGCCACTTCGTCCTCTCCAAACAGCCGCGCATTAGCCAGGGCCCGCTGCAGCAGCTCGGCCTTTGTTCGACAGCGTTCCTGCAACTCGATGTAGCCGCCCTGAATGCTGTCCAGTTTAGCCTGGACGAGCTCTTTATCATCCACGCAGATGAGTGACCGCAGAGCCTGGCCAAGACTCACTGCCTGGCACAAGCTCTTACTGTGCCCTATAATCTCCTCCTCTAAAGCCTGATTAACAGGAATGTCAAACGGAGTAGATGGGGTGAAACGTATGGGTGGAGGGATGATGATCCCAACATAAAGAGAACGAGAAACATCAAGAGAAAATTAACATAAAAACAAATCAAACATAAAGAACACAAAGGGATAAAGAACAAATGGAACAGTAGCGTAAAGCTACTACAAAAGAATCAAAGCAGATGGGGCTTTAGAACGAACTACTCGTAACAGGCTAAGCGAAACAGTATCGCAGTTATGCATGTACCTTATGTTGGGAGATCTGCTCTTCAAGCTTAGAGGTCTGAGTGCCGATGGGCTCGGAACCGGCCAGGCATTTCTCTGTAACAGTGAGCCACTCAGCTAGCGGCTCAAGGGTTTCATGGAACTGTTGGGCCACCCCCAAAATACTCTCCAACTGCTTGCGTCTACCAGGGGGAAAAAACACAAGTAACTAACAGTGAATATAGAAACCTAAAATACACAGCAACAACATGGTCTTTACATGGCATTGTGTTATACCCATAACAGAACACATTGCCCATGCCATATTTAGATAACCAGGTGCCATAGTTTGGTCATAAATGTTTCTCATGGCCTTCCATTCACAACATAACCTTAAATATTACAATATTGCAGTCTACATAGGTCTAATTACACTGTATCAACACTCTGGCTTGTGAGTCCAGTTTAATCATACTCCAAAATAAATAAATAAATAAATAAATAATAATAATAATAATAATAATAATGATTAAAGATTTATATCTGTATACATCATTTCCGTCCAGATCTCTAATCCTCCTGCTATTTTTCAAAAAAATAATAATAATAATAATAATTCATAGATTAATTTCCTGATCTGAAAAGATCTTAATTTTTACCTGCTCTCGGCTTTCTTGAGCAGATCATCCCATCTATTCCCGAGGCTATCAATCTCCTTTCCAATCTTCTCTTTATCCACAGAGTCAGCCATCTCCAAAACTTTCTCCCCTTCCTTCTTAATAAGCTCCACTGTGGGTCTGCGGTCATCTAGCAGCTTCTGTAAGAGCTGGAGGAGCAAGAGAAAAATAAACATATGGGATACAAGGAAATACAATATGCGTAGAACCAACAGCAGAAGCTCCAAATCCTCAGCAAATCCTGCTCTCATATTAAAGCCCAAATCCAAAAGTCACCCCCCAATTAAGCTCTTACCCTCTGTTCTTGTATTTGTGCTTTGACAACTTTAAATTCTGCTGATGGAGGCTTTTGACTGGCCACCAGCTCTTCTGTGTCTTTCAGCCAGCTGAACAGGGACTCGAGTGCATCCTGAAACCTTCCACAGTGCAGCAAAGCTTCATGAAGCTGCACCGAACGTTCTGCTACCTGAGAGCATTGCACAAACAATATTATGTATACATATAAAAGATTTAAAAGATAAAGAAGCTAACTACAAGAATTTCATGACGTTTTTCAATTGATGCTTGAAACCGAATTCCTCTAAACCTTTTTGTTCAGGGTGTTCCATCTCGTATTGACGTCCTCCAGGTCATGTTCAAGGGCTTTGGTGTTGGTCCCTTTGGAAGCATTCTGAATAAGCCCCTGGCCTAACCAGTTCACCTCTTGCAACTGTGTTTGCAGTGACTCAATCGTCTCTTTCTGGAAAACCTGAAATCAGCGGGGAAACATAGAATGACGCGTCAAAGGCTCAATGGAAACAGTGATGTAAATCTCATTAAGACACGTAGATTAAAGTGACACAGTAATTTATTATGGTTTGCTGATTAGTTACTGATTAAAGCCATTCTGAAGGCTTGTTTTAAAAAAAAAGAAGAAGAATAAATACCAATTTGGCACATTTATTCATCTGGCACGTGAGTCCCAAGAAAAAATATACTCCAAGCACCCACTAGTGGCTGCCAACAGTGCTGGGTTTGAACTCGCAGGCTTTTGGTCACTAGCATACAGTATAACCTTAGCCACTGTTCTCATTAAACTGTACTATTATCAATACTCTGGTTATGACTGTTTTTTTTTTAGGGGAAAAAATTATATTTGTATACATTCAGTTGCTAGTTTATAGGGTACTTTGCATCTCCACTCACTGGGGTATTTTATCTGGTGCCATTTAAGTCTTTTTGTAGGCATACAATTACTGATTGTAGCGTATCTGATCAGACCTCCGCTTCTCCACCCATCAATTGAAAAGGCACCAGCACTGACCTGATGTTTACTGATGGGACAGAGGCGAGCCAACAAATGGGTTTATAGGCATCAGTCAGTGTCTGTATACCTACGAAGAGACCCAACATGGAAGGTGTACTTGATAACAGTGCCATTTAGCGCATCTATAAGGCATCTTGTATCACGAGCCTGTAGCCATCCAGAGCTAAGCGGAGGTCCCAAAATATCTGTGTGGACAATACCCACCCTCTCAGACACCTTTTCGCCAGTCTATCATCTCGCAAGTGGTCAGTGAAATTGCCACACACACACATCACGTCAACAACAAAGCTTCTTTCAGGAAACTATTCAATTATTGGACTGCCGAACGTACACGGCACCTAACGTTCACCTACCGACTTGCACTCCAGTAGCACACCCCTTAATTACAACTATAGTTGCACGTCTCAATTCACTATTGCAAATACCTGTAAATAAATAAGTCAACTGTACTTTTGCCATTGACATGGCCTTTACTGTTACCTTTTTTTTGCTGAGGATATACCTCTGCTATTTATGTTTCTTTTCTCATTAAAGGTTTAGTACTTTTTTATTTATTTATTGTTGAATGTTGTTTGTTGAATGTTGCTGACCAAGATGAATCCCTGTATGTAAATCATATCCGCTAAGTGAGTGCATGTTAGTACAGGCCTGGGTCCTGAACTTTAAAAAAAAAAAAAAGGCAAATTTACTTTACGGACTGAGAGCTAAGCTGGAAATGAAGAAATTCCTTTCAGAATAAACTATTATTGGAGTACCTGCTACTTTATGGCATTGGATAATTGAATGATGTTTACTTTTACTCATTCCTTTTACGGCAAGAGTCTCCACTGAACATAGCATACAGTCTAAAACAAAGTCTCTGTCTAGGAGCTGCAGTCAATACAGACCTGTGCAGGATCAGAGAAGCTGAATCACTGACAGATTTTTGCACCAAACATCAAATCATGATCAAGATAAAGACAGAGCAGTACTATCCAACTTCCCAGGAATCCATAAACATGCGTCACATCCACCTAAAAAGATATAAAACCTTAAACAAAAGAGGGTTATTGTAAAATACCTGTGAGGATTGCATGCCCACAAGATCCATCTGAGAACATGCAGCTAAGGATGTTAACAAGCTCTCTAGGTCCTCATCTCCTATGTAATTCGTAGCCTGTTTTATTCCATTGGCGAGACCTGCCTCCCTTTCCACAGACAACAAGAACTCTTCCAAATCGGCCATTTTGGATTCTGTTGCTCTTTGCTCGTTTTCATAACATTCTGCATCTTTGGTCACGTGTTTCTCTACAGGCGTCCTACGAGGAGAGACTGGCTCTGGCTGTGTCACGACCACGCATAAGAGTTCGCACTCTTCCTGAGATGTGTCCTCAGGAAGTTCAGCTGTGGGCAGTTCATTGTATCGTGAGATTGTCCGGGTCTGGCTGTCATAAGTAGAGTTTGGTGCTCTGTTTGTTGACCTTGCTGTCATCCTGCCTTGTAATTCTGAGTAAGGCTCACTAGAAACTATGTGTTCATTTTCACCGAGATCTATGGTACACGTGTCTTTACAGAGTTGGTCCTCATGCCTTGCGGAGTCTGCGTAGTACACTGTAGTTCGTACCAAGCTTTTGACAGGGGAGAACGGGAACTCCTCTTGCCCTGAACTGACAGACTGGCCTGGTTTCAGCTCGCCAGATATATGGACAGCCTCAGTGGAAGAGAGGCTCCTGGTACCTGGACCAGGTCTCAGCAGGGCTCGCTGCTTCCGCCGCTCTTGCTCTGTAGTGGGGCTGCACAGGCCAGAGTCATCCTCTGAAGTTAAAGAACTGGTCATGCTCCTACCTTGGCCCACTCGCACCAGGGCTTGCCGGTCTGGTCCATCAGCACATAAGGTTCCGTATTCACTGAGGTTGGCTGGCCCAAAGTTTTTCCAAGAACGCCGGTGATGTGGAGGCTCCTTTTTCTCACCCTGTACCCGAAGCCTACCGAGAATGGTACCAGCTCCTCGAACAACGTCTCCGTTAAGTTTATACCCATCGAACACCGTCCGCTCATCCGGTCGTGTCGCATCCCTGCTGCGCAAATCAAAGGTGCTGGAGGAGGCCAGGACACCATTTCCACAAAGCGTGGTCATGTCCAAAGTTCGGTGGGTGTAAGGCAGAGTGCCAATGAAGTGCCTGGAGGCCAGACTTCCCTTCGAACCAGAGTCGATTTGCTCATTCAGACGCACGGTGTCATAAATGGACCTCTGGGGAACATAACAGTCATCAATGTTCAGGTCCTCTTCTTCTGGTTTCCCCACACAGGAGGGGTTTTGGCGCAGACAGTCTGGTCTGCTAAGAGGTTTGCCCATTCTGACAACAGCTAACACTTAAGAGTAGGTTAAATTTAATAATGAGGTATACGTTTTCAGTGCAACAACCCTTTTACTTGAAAGCAAAAAAGGCTACGAAATCTCCGCACGTATCAAGAAAATAAATATAAAATATGTTTTACAAGTAGAATATCATGAAAATATATAGAATTTTTAACATTTGAAAAAATATAATTCTCACTTAAAAAAAAATAAGACAAAATCCAAAATATATTTAAGATGCTGACAACTGGCTGAATAATATGTTCCATAATACAGAGCTCTTCTTTTAATACACTTTTGTTTGTTTGAGAATATCCTATTTCATGCACTCAACACCATTCGTTTCCACATCTCCTCACTGTCAGAACTTGCCCATTGTTGCTTGTTTCCTCAGTCCTAAGTTCCGGCACAAATACCATGGGGGGGAAAAAAGTGCTTGAATTTCCATGCTCTCCTGAGTGGTCAGACATGATCCACAAAAATATCTCCGCTTGAAGGTGACATCCAGCTACAAATCCTGTAATTTGTGAAAACAAAGCGGCAGGGCTCCAGGATAAACACAAAGCTGCTCCTGCCTCTCTTGTGGTCCACCCGGCAATGACATCCACCCTTCTGGCAATGAGCTCAAGGCCCCGCCCCCTCCTTATTATTCTGGCAACATCTGCCACAGCTCCATTTGTCCTGAGAGCACATGTTGATTGGTAGATGCTTGACCCTATTTAAATTCTCCCCCCCTCTCTGTGTCTCATTTGACTTTACTTCTTACATCTTCAGCACTGAGAATATCTATCCCTCCCTCCTTCAGTAAAGCAAAAAAAAAAAAAAAAAGCTTTAAGAGTGAACAGCTCCCTCCTGCATGACATCACATCGGGCAGAAATAGATACTCTCTCTCCCCCCTTTTCTTCTCTTTCTCCAGAATGATCATGCAATGAGCTGTTTACGTGTCTGTATATTGTCTTAATTACTCTGGAATGTTTAAGGAGGTACTGGTCCTAAGTAATAACACTACGAACTCAGCCAGCAAGCAAGCAGGCTCAGAAAAATTCAGAGCTAAAGCAATATATAAAAAGGAAGGTTCATTTTATCTCTATTGCTGTTAACTCCAGAGGAGTGAGGTTCAAATGCTGGTCTTCTGCTCTGGTGTGAGGAAAAAAGTGTGGAGCTGGCGATGACGAACAGGTGGTTAAAATGATTTGTGGGATTTACAGTAAGGATGAATCACACATACTTTTGACATAATCCAGGCACTGATTTGAACAAAGTGGTACACTGGTCGTGGCACTGGCTTGCTTGCTTGCTTGCTTACTGTAAAAATGTATTCAAGCAATAGGATTTAAAGGTTCATGACTTTATATTCTACGTCTAATAGAAGACCTCATAAGGTCTAGTAGGACTTTAGTACTGTTGTAACGTTGAATAGCGTGTAGTAAACATATCTATAAGAAGATGAACTATTGTGATATGATATTACAGGCACTGCAGCTCTTGAGAGAACGCATGCCAAAGCATACAAAGAGGACAAACATCAGCATGTCTGAAAAAAAAAATATCCTCTGTCAACAGTGTCTTTCATTGCTCGAGCAAACAATAAGGCCAGTTAATGAAACACACAGCTATTCTTCATGAGAACAAAGTGTGTCCCGAACACTTTTTTTTTTTTTTTTAAGCACTCTGCCAGTTTTAGATCATGAATATTGGGTGTTCCTCGAACTGCACTCTGCTGAAACAAGTGAAAGGGGATCGCTATAAAATTCCAAGGTCATGATCACACAACAATGTGCAATAGGATTGCTGTATTGGTGGCGAAGGTCTCACGTTTCCTCTTGGGGGTTTTCACAGAAAGTCAGGACGATGACTAAGCTCAAATCTGTGCACTTCATAAAGGTTTTTTTCCACCCACCCGGTCATCACCTTTAGAGTTTAGAGCCAACGGCATGATTCAGATAGAAATTCCTTTAGGTTCATGTTAGATGCTGAGGTCATGCACAAGTCGTGGAAAAAAAAAGCATGCTCTCGCCAAATTGTCTTCCTTGGACAATTTTGTACTGTACGCACAATAAACAGAATATAAAAAGATGGAGAAAGAAGCTAACGGAAGTCCTGAAAAGCCACTGAATCAGATGCAATGAATTCGCTGAATAGCCAGGTTAAAACATGAAACGCTGAGCTGAAGCAGTTAGTGTTTACTTCACCAAGGAATTCTACTGCAACTCATTTTGTACAAATGATCCTGAATAGTTTGAGCAACCGGCAAAAAAAATTCAAATCCTGCACTGTCTTTTTTTTTTTTTTGTGATTTATCAATCCGGTTCATTTCTGACTTAAATGACTGGGTCATGGAGAACAATAACGATTTTGACCCAGCAGCTGACGTAGCAGCGAGGAGCCTCCCAGACGTAGAAGCAAGACAAAAGAACGACAGCAGGAGCAGCATGAGGCCCAAACGATCAGCTGCAGCTGATAACTCCTAATACAACACCGGCTACGCGCACAAATACTCCTTTCACACACGTTTGTGCTTTACATGTGTTAACTGCTTAAATTATGAAATATCAACAATAGTTTTTATATTGCGTTCTGAATCATATGGTTTAGAGTTTATAGCATGCGAGTTTGACTCTCACATCTCTTGAACATACCAGCCATGCAGAAATTCCTCTCACAGCAACAGAATATGTTTGATGTTTCGTGCGCCATGAAATATAAGTTCCAATCCTGCCAGAAAATCACATGGTCCTAAGAAGATAAAGAAGTCCTACGTAGACGCTGGACTCGCGTACTGCTAAAACTGGCAATAATCTCTCTCTTAGCATGAAGCTTTCCAAAAAGAATTTGAAATACAGCATAAAAATGATATGCTAGCCTATTTAATTCGTTTCAATCGCAGTTTTTTAAAAACAAATAAAGATAACAATGTATCCAGTGAGGATAATGTTCCAAAATAGGATCTTAAATTAAACACCGGTTATACGTGACCGCTAAAGAGTTAGCCAGTGGGATGAAATGAAACATTTTAAGCAGTGGGCTGGTGTCAGGGACACGTCTCTCGGACAGAATGAAACAGGAGTACTGGGTCACTACTGCACACAGGCCCACATCGACTCCCTGCTGGCTGAATGTTCTCCAACAACAAAGAGCCAGTGGGCAGGGACTCTTTTGTTACCACCAGATGCTCACTGACAAACTGAAAGGGGCATCTTATAGCATAACCAAGCACATGGCCAAAATGTGTCAGACTATTAAAGTCATGTACTAAGGGTGCAATAGTCGATTACTTTATTTATTTCTCTTTTTCATTTCTTACTTGTACAAATATCCTGAAAGATATTTAGTACGTGATAATAATTTTTTTTAAAAAGAACGGTTTAAAGCTATGTCCTCAGCGGAAGTGTACTAAGTAGCTGAGAAACCCGCCTGGAAAACTGCCATCAGGTCCAGTGCTTGTTTGTGTTTGAATGGGCCTCCTGTCATTTTATAGACACCCTATGGGTCACTGTAGATTCAAGGAGAGGGCTTCCATGAAAATAGGTGGGCTCAAGGAGTAATAAATAAATAAATAAATAAAATCATTCAAATGCAAATCCAGCTGCTTTAACTTTAAAGATCATCCCAACAGTCACATTTCAAAATCTAGTGGAAAGCCTTCCCAGAAGAGCAGAGGCTATAGGAAAGCTCAATGTTTTGGAATATTTAGGTGGCCATATACTGAATATAAAATGTAAAGCGACAGACACGGTACATTATAAAACATATAAGGGAAAAAGTCTAGTCCAACCACTGAACTTATTATTATTATGATCATGTTCCAGTGCGTGTCTTTTAAATAAAGACCAAATGGAACACTGCTTCTTGTGTTTACAGCATGCCCTTGCACGTTGCATGTGTTTCTGCCTGATATAGCATTTCATCAAAAACAGAAAGACAGAGGCTGTTCTTACATGTACTGTAACTTTCTTGCAGCATACATAATATCATCACTATGTGAGGAAAATGAGGCTCATATGAGAACAAAACACTCTGTGTGCATATTCATAAGCAAAATACTACTTCCACTAATAGATGAGAAGCAAATTTTGTTTCCTCTCATTACGTAAGCCAACAGATTATTAAAATGAATGTAGTGATCTTACCTTGAAACCCTCCAGCTGTTGGTTAATGACCTCAGTCTCCATGCCAACTGGTCCTTGGGATTCCTCCTGCTCTTCTGCACCAGCCATTTTCTTTGTGAAGGTGTCCAGCTTGTGGTAAAACTCCTCCAGATGCTTCAGAGTATCCTCAACCTGCTCTTTACTCCCAGTGGCCCGATCCATCAGTTTGCCACTCTGCTTGCTCAGGGCCTCCAAGTCTCTCTTCAGGCCCAGTAGATCTGGCGAGGCCTCTGATTCAAGCATCTTCTTGCAGTTATCTCTGGCACTGGCTGTGCTAGTCATCAGATCCTGGAGTTTTGTCACAAAGTTTTGGAAGGTTCTTTGTTGATCTTGTAGCGTTTTCAGGTCTCTGGCTACTGGGCCCATACTATCCAATTCGTCGTCGAGGTCTGCAAAGGTGGTGAACATGTCCCGAATGCTGTCCTGGAACTGTCCGATGCCTTGCAGTTTGTTCTCCAGTGTGAAGCACTTATTTTCAATTGCTTTACTGACGGAGCTGTGCTCTTTCTCCAAAGTGTCTGCCTGAAGGAGGAGATCAATCACGCCTTCAGCTTCTGGAACATCCACGACCAAACTTTGTGCTAGGCTTTTGAGGTTCTCGATCTGGTTCTGGACACCCTCTAAATTTTTCTGCTGATCCTTCATGTTAGTTAGGTTCTTGTTACTAAAACCTTGGACACCAAGACCAGATTGGTATTCTAGTTGCTTTCTGGCACCCTCAACGGGGGGGGGGGGGGGTTTTTTTGTTGCGCCACACTCTTTTACACCTTGTGAAAGCTTTTTGTTGAGTTTCTTTTTTTTTTTTTTTGGTTTTTTTTTTCTTGAGCTGCAACCCTTCTATCAACTTATCCACGTTCTTCCCAATAACACTCTTCTCTTCCTTCACATCAGCTACATCTGCTGTGGCCACCTCTAAAAGGCTATCAGCAGCTACATTCAGCAGCTCCATCTGACCGCGATGTTTGTCCACATCCCTCTGGATGGCCTTTACCTGTGAGAGAGAGTTCTCAACTTCTACAGGATTCACGCTGAAATTTGCCATGTTTTTCCTGTCTTCACACTCCTGCAGCCAAGTGCCCAAGCTCTCTGCATGTTCTCTGTATTTTTTGGCCCTCTCCATAGCTATATTAAGCTTCTCTGCTCTCTCCGTGGCACCCTGCTTTACTTTCTCCCAGTTCGACCTGAGGGCTGAGAGCTGTCCTTGGAGGGCCAACTTTTCCTCTCCCTCCGTGTTCTGTAGGAGAGCCTCTGCTTCCTGCATAATGTTCTTGTATGATTCCTCTTGTTGACTCAGTGCACTCTGGATAGCACTGTGCTCCCTCAGACTTTGTAACAGAGTCTCCTCCTTTGTTGAGATTGACTGGGGCCCAGCCTGCTCCATAAGCGTTTGCTCTAGCCAGCTCTGGAAGTCTTTAGACGTCCGATGAAATTCTTGGGAGCTGGCAAAGGTGGAGGTGAGATGTTGAATCCGCTTTCCTGGAGAAACAATTAGGCCACAATGTCAGATAAGCAAAGGAAATTCTAAGAGTAAACCTGAATTATCATGATCAGACAGACAGCCGTTCGGTTTAACAGGTTTCAACCTGTGATAGCTATTTACAGTAAAAAACTGCTGATGCTGTTCATGTTCTGTGGAAGAGTTTTAACAGTGGGACAATAATGTGAATCTTTTGAGCAATAAAAAATAAATAAACAAAAAAAAAATGGTATGAGCAAAAGTGTTAGCAGTTACTGTGAATGTAAACATTCACACACTTTTCAGAACACACTGGTCACTGAATGTAATCCAACAAACCTGCTTTGTCTTCAAGCATCTTAAAGGGCTTGGAGACGCTTTCCAGCTGTGCTGTGAGATTGGCTCTGAGATACTCCTCAGTCACTAGAGCTGAAAGTTCAGAGCAGAGACTTTCTGCCTCCTTTAGCCTCTTCTTCTCTTCACATAACTTAGACAGGACAGCATTAGTGGCTTCTAGCTGCTTCTTGACTGCATCGGGTTGTGTGCTGAGGGTCTGTTGGCCGTTCAGCTGAAACTCCATGGCTGCTGCACTCTCACCCAGGTGCCGCAGAAGCTCCTGGAACTGAGTGGTCTTACCCACAGCTTGCACAATGAGGGCATCACGCTCAGACAGCTGGCTTGTCAGACCCTGCCACTTCTGGGTAATAACATCCAGCTGTTTCTTTACCTTCTCCACCGTAGGGTCCTGATTTCCTGATGCATTACTGATAACCAAAGCAGCTTCATTCAGCTGCTCATACTGAGGTTTGCGGCCTTCGAACTCTTTCAGAAGAATCTAGAATTCAATGAGAAATGTTGTACACCATGTTCAGGTGCAGTTCATGTTTCAATTTAAGTTAATTTGTCTCAAGTTTCTTCATACAACAGCATTACATCAAAATACGTAATATTGCCTGATTTACTGATGCCACTCAACCAGAACATGTTTTTTTGCCGCCGTGGGTACCATGCGTAAGTGCTCTTGACCTCTATAACCACAGATTTTTATGTTCCCAGCTCATTTCACAAGTAACAGTCAACCGCACGTTGCCAATGGGCTAGATCTGACGGTTGCAGTGAGTGGAGAACACAAGGAAAACACAATCTCCAAGTTGAAAAACAAATCGTATTAACGGAACCAAATTTAGTATTCAAAAGCCCATGTAAGCATTTGTTGTTTAGAATGAATTCAAGCCGAACAGTAAATGGCAAGATTATGTTCTATGTTTACTTTTACATCTACTGTATAATGTAGCACTACTACCCTGTATTTTATTTGATTAAACTTTAGAAACGTGCATTATTATTTATATCAATGTATCTTGTATTACTTTGTCCTGTCAATAAAACAAAAACAATATAAAAGGTGGATTACTCTGCATGGGAGCATTAAGGGTGGAAGCCTAGTTCTCTAATACCCTACATTAATTATACTGAGAAATAAAATATAATAATAATAATAATAATAAACTTTATTTTATAAAGCGCTAAAGTGGTTCTCAAAGCGCTGTTATTAAAACAAATAAAATAAATAAAAACTTAATAACATAATAAAATATAATAAACAATTAACGTCAAAATATTAAGATCAAAGCGTTTAAAAATGTGTCTTTAAAGACTTTAAAATTCAAAGGACTGAGTCTGAGTAGGGAAGAGGAAAAAAGGAATACGTAATCGGTTAGATTTAAGAAAAAAAAATGCATAGTTTACATAAAAATATTACGTCTCTCATCAAAACGTGATTTCACTGCTTATGATAAAACTGAATTTAAACAACTTTCTAATCAAGTAGAATGAATTATGTAACGTGAGCGTGATCAGTTCACATAGTATTAACACAAACCAATTACATTATGAAATTTGTTTTCTATAATATGTAAATCGTTATAATATGTAAATAGTTAGTATCTTTTATTTTCCATCTATTATCCATTGGACCGTTTCTACCTTTGTACCGAACCCTCCCCGTAACAGTTTGATTAACATGTTTGGCTTCTTTGGCTTGAACTAATGTGACTACATTTTGAAACATGAGGGGGAAATAAATAAATAAATAGGTGAAATGAACCTTTTAAATAACCTAAATGAGCATGGCTGACAGAAGAACAGTGTACAAGCAGAAACAGTTCAAGTACATTGTTCTAATGTGCTTTGAAAATAATAATAACCATGAAATCAATCACTGGTTATTTTTTTTTTTTTTTACAAAACCACAAAAATAATATTATAAATGTTACATTTTCATTACTATTAATTTATTCTATTATTTGACCTCCACATCGCGCTTCCAGTCGACATCCGATGCGCCACCTGGTGGTAATTTCGTGAATGACTTTCACATGCTGTGGCCTTGTGGCAGCGGTACACACGGCTCTAACAGACAGACAATCTGGTTGACTGCCTACTGTAGATTTGAACATAATTAAGTACAGCCCTGCCAACCCTGAAGAGCCATATTATTCTAGTCCCGCAAAGAGTGTGGGTTTAAAAAATGCACATTTTTATATAAGATAGAAACTGGATGCTGTTTGTTTCCTCAAGCGCTTGGTGGTAACTGTAAATCCCTGTCGATGTGCCTTCTTGGTGTATTTTTTTACTGATAAATTGTAGCAGCGTACATTGATGTTAAAATGCGGAACTCCTAGGCAAAACAATAAAGGTTGGCAAGGTCTGAGTATTATCCACAACATATCTAAAGCAGTAGTTTTCATTTAAGTGCATTTCTGGTGTAGGTCCCCTACCTGGACCTGCTGCTTTTGCGTGTTGAGCATATTGGGGTCCACAGATAGAGGGCCCAGAACACTCAGCATCAGATCTTTCTCTTGAAGCCACTGTGAGAGCTGTGGTTGGTTTGTCTGGAAGAGCTCCAGCATGCGAGATGACTGCTCCAGATGCTGCTTCCTGTTCTCCGCAGAGCCCCTGACCTCCTCCCATCCTGCATCTGTAACATGGAGCATAGAAAAGGCAACATCACTCAAAATCTGTTACAGGGGAGAACTGCATCCAAGGTCACGGGCTTCCCTAACTACAGATCTGCTTTTACATGAAGCGACGGCTTATGCAGAAGGGTTCTGAAAATGATTACACTGGAATAGATTTAGTTTTAGATTCATTTCAGGAGATGAATACATACCCATCTGTTTCAGCATGTTCTTCCATTTTTCTGCTTCAGGTGAATCAGGGCTTTCATTTATCAGATGGAGTAGCTTCTCCCTCAGTTCTTGGTACTGCTGCTGTTTTTGGTGCATGTTTTCCTCATAAGCCTTTGTCACAAGAGAAAAAAAAAATGTCAGTCTAAACAAGAAAAGATCACAAATGTAATCTGAATGCGTATACACACACTGATACTGTACACAATTTATTGAGCATGAGGGCACTTACCTTCTGTCGTTCCATTTGTATTTTCATTGAATCTTTGCCTGCTGGCTCAGAGTTCCAAGATACTGCTGTCTTCTTCATGTTCTCCAACCACTGCAGTGTTGACCGAGCCTCATGCTGGACCCCTTGAACCTTCAGCAACAGTGCACTAAGCTCTGAGGACCTGGCCTTCAGCAGCTCCCCAAGACTACTATAATCCTCACTGATGCAGGACATGTTTTGCTGCACAAGCATCAGCTCTGTAAAGAGCACCGAAAACAAATGAGTCTGCTGTAGCCAGAACAAAATGTCAAATAAACTGCATATGGTTTGCTACTTAGAATATGACTATATACAAATTGCATAACCAGCAACAGCTTGGTATTAATCTTTAAGCTTACAGTTGCTGGAGAAACCGTATTAAATGGAACTGAGAGCTTTCTGGCAAGATGCATGGGATGCATAAGAAAAAATAAATGTGATGAAATGTGACACTGTACATTCTTACCTTTGTTCGTCAGATATGGACCTCCTGGACCTGAGCCATTACTGACTGCTGAACCTAGGGCAGTAAGAGTGAACGCATCACATTTCATCCATTTAAGATCATACTGGAAATATAGCCTTGGACAGAAACAGGCGCAACAAGTGTGCTCATAAATCCCTTAAAAAAATAATAATAATCTCTGGGAATACCTGATTTATGATGCATTCCGGCTTTGGCTGGTGATGTCAAAACACTGATTAGGGTACACAGTGCAGACCCTTTGCTATTCATATCTTGGATAGCGGGAGCTTTAGCAGTCCATTCTTCTAGTAAGCCCTGTAGAGAGAGAAATCTGGCTCATAAAGCAGTGTAAATACCAAAAAATGCAAAATATGCATCTGTTAACTTTCCCAAAATTACTGAGGGAAAATTCACTTTAACGGTATCAAGAAAGAGGCTATTCAATTTCATTTCTGACAACTTAAACAGGCAAAACTTAAACTTAAACTTAAAAACTTTTATCCTAATGCGATTGAGATCTTTGATCTTCATAGGCATGTATATTTAGTTTTTAGGAATTGGGATTTTTTTCTTTTGTTTAAAGGATATATTTAATATTAAAATGATATTAAAATAAATTCACAGTGTACTTTTATTCATATACATTTCCAGTAGAATACGCCTCATTATTAGTCCAGTGTGAAATATGTGAGTTAATTGTCTCTGTAAGTGATAAAAGGATAAGAGCTGAGACCTGAAATATACCCAAGATGAGGGTCAGATGTCCAGTGTATTTTTTATTAAAGATAATCTAGCACACAGAGCAGCGATGGAGCTGTTTGTCTTTGCATAAGGGTGCAAAATGAAATCATAACAGCCTCCCTTACTAGGTTAAATTCTAAGTATACACATATTACATATTTTAAATAATAATAATAATAATAATAATATATAACTGCTAATTGATCAGTAACTAACAGATCAATGTTTTCAGCTGTTGGTAAAGAGGAGAGCTGTGCACTTGTCCTCAGTAAGAATTTCAGAGCAGGTAACGCTGGTGACAATACATTCATATCAATTCGAACAACGTTTATGCAATCGGTCCAATTCTGCTGCTTGAAAACGTGTTGCAAGACAACGTGGTTTATTACGAGCAGCGGAATGGAGAGCGGGATGCACGACTGAAAAGAGTCAGTAATTAAGTCCATGTGACAGGGTCAGTAGCAATATTACTGTATTCTATAAAGCTGTAAAGTGCATGGAAAACGAGAGTGACTGAACATTGGGATCTCCTCCGACACAACTCGTAGTATAATTAACACCCAAGTATTAGGAAGGAATAGAAAAGTAAAAGAGAACGTTTTTACCAGCTCTGTCCGGTTCTTCTCTCGTATTAGATTATGTTGCCGTCGACACGACGTTGACCCCAAGCTGCATTCATGTCATGGCCAAATGGGAAACAAGGCACGACGGTACATGCTGTAATATTTTCTCATGTATGTAGTTGGTTGCATTTCTCGAAATATATATAATAAACGAAAGTAAACCACTACAACCCTGACCGGGACAAAGTCCAATTTTCACAGGAAGCGGTAAACGTGTCACATCATGCCGTATCCAGTACTATCACGTGTTAATTAACGTGGCCTTTCTTTGTCCCCCGAGCTTCACGTCTGCCTGCCTGCTCCCGTCCCGTCCCTGCGTCAGACTAAAAACACCCGTTCCCACGACTTTTGTGGGGTCCCGTGGGATCCCAGTCCCAATTCACACCTCTTCTACGCATTTTTTTCTTCGCTGAACAGAAAGAAATAAATGCACTTTTGTTGTGGGAGCAAATATAAGATGGAGCTCAGCTCTAAGGTATCACCTGTGTGGGCAAACAGTGACGAGAGTGCACTCACGTTGACTTTCTTCAAGTCATTTCCCAGGCCCTGTTCACTGCAGTTGGGCTGAACCACAGGCACTTGCTCTTTTGTCTCCTCCAGCCACTTCATCAGCACGCCTGCGGCTGCTTTGAACTCACTCAGCTTGTCCTGGCAAGACAACACCTCCTCCTCTCTGTAATACACAACGTCCACACACCCATACTGTTACTTTCTTGTATTTATTCTCACACAAACACACAGATGTCAATGGTATGTGCTTTATACTGTATCTAGGGCCAGATAAATAAATAAATAAATAAAAGACACCACAGAACACTACTCACTTCTCTTTAACATTGTCCTTAAAGGTATTAAATGTGTTCAATAGGTTTGCCATCTTTCCCTGAATTAGAGCTGCGCTTCCCTCTGGGCCAGAGTTAGAAATCTCCTTCGACAACACGTGCAGTGTTTCCATGTCCTTTGCATGTTCAGCCAACTCTGTATTTATATCCTACAAACACACAGATTCGGAATGTTTGAAATTACACATGACTATTAAATCGTCTTGAGCTGTGAGAGTACACTGCCGGTCAAAAGTTTGGAGACACTTCCCATGATCTTAAAAACCTTTGGATCTGAAGGTGTATGATTAAATGTTTGAAATTGGTGTTTTAGACAAAAATATAATCGTGCCAACATTTCTTTCATTAGAAAACTAACATTTTATTTACAAAAATATATATATTTTTAAATGGATGACTTGGAGCAAAATATACAGAAAAGCAGCCAGTAAGTGTGCAGCGTAGGTGGGAACTCTAATACTGTGTGAAAAGCATCTCAAGGAAATTCCTCAAGAAATCGTTTGAAAAAATGCCAAGAATACATTTCTGGAAATTCTACGCAAAAAGGGGGTCTACTATGAAGATGATAAAATACAACAAATCTTTTATTTATTTTGGATTTTTTTCATCAATTTTGTCCCATTTGTGTTATTCCAGAGTTTTGATGATTTTATTATCATTCTCAAATGTGGAGAGAAAATATATAAAGAAAGAATGAGTGTATACACTTTTGACCGAATATTCCTTAAGGAAGTCGCTTGGGGATTACCTGCACCAGCTGGGAGAGCTCGTTTACGTTTTTCCCAGGTCCGTCGGCCTCGTGGAGAGCGTGCAAATGTTTCCGCACAAACTCCTGGACCTTCTCGGACGTCTTCTCAAACTGTTCCACCTTGTCCTTCAGCCGCTCCATCTGTAAAATCTTCCGCTTGTGCTTCTCGCAGGCATTGTCAAAGCGTTGTGTCAGTCCTTCCATCTTCGCCTGGAGAGCAGCTGCTGCTGCTGGCTCTGCAGTCTCGACAAACTTCTTCACTTTGGCCTTCATAGTGGAGATACTGCTCTGTCTGCTAGACATGTCTTGCTCCAGAGCCTGTGTATTAAAAATAATAATAATTATAATAATAATAATAATTGTGATTACATAATAATCTGTCTTTCTTGTCAACACAGGCAATCATGCTGTTGTTTCTATAATATGCTTCTTGTCAATATTAGATGGGAACAAACAAGGATACAATTTTCTTTGAAACATTTGGTTTAAAGAAAAAAAAATACTGATATTCATTGCTAAATGAGATCATGTTAAATGCTGTTAGCATTAGGGTCGCATAAACTAGCCGACTAGTTGACGAATCCATTTGCTAATCGCCGTTCTGGGGATTTCTACTAAGCTGGAGTGATGGGAAAATAAGTGAGGTATATCAACTGCTAAAATAAAAATGTCCTAAGAACTTTCTATCGGTGAAAAAAAAGCAACATACCGCCTCCCTGCTCAATGCATCTGCAATAGCGACCGAGTCTAGGGGCACTTGAGATTCCTCCCCAACATTTTCCTCCACCTTCTTCATCCAGTTCATCATCTCATCCAGACCATCCTGCACACTGAGTGAGCGTGTTAACGTCACCTGCAGCTTCTCATTCCGGTCGCTCACTGACTTGGACAAGTTATCGTACCGTTCCACGATGTCGTCTGGAAACCGTTTCGAGATAGAGATGAAGTATCATAAACACTGTGGTGGACTGTAATACTGTTTTTATAGAATTATAGTACACAACTACAACACCTTATAAAGGTCCCACGATGGTCATTTAACTTGAAATATTTGGTTATCAGAGCTCTGTTTATGTTTTTATTAGACAGAATTTATTACACTTTAAACGGAGTAGCAGAGATTTGAGGGAGTATGACTCACCAACTGCTTCCCGAATCTCATCCTTGTTGTTTAGCAGGTCTCCCTCTGCTGTGATGAGAGCATCTGCTGTTTTGCGTAGTGTCTCCAGAGCCACCTGATGGCCAGCGGTCTGCCCTTGAAGAGCCTAAGACAGACAACGAAATACTAAATAATAACTAAATCAAGGTAAGTCAAGAGAATCCTCAAAAGAATTATTGGGACGTGGGTGAGTAATCAATCACAGAAAAAAAAAGCAAACACCCTCTAGTCTCTTAATGTTACTTTTCCCTCATATTAATTACAGGCCTACAGAATGAGTGCACAGCATTAATACAGATAAACTATGTCTGAGCAAGCTGGTTCATTTACGTAATCAGTGTTCTCTGCTCCTTTAACATGACCTTTAAGTGCTTTTTGTGTGGTGTTGTGCTGTTCTGAAAGAGTGCATATGTATATGGAGTGTTTGCTCAGCTGAGTGATGCTCTTACAGCCCTTTTGGGACTATGAGCAAATTCTGAAGATTGAGCGTGAGAACCACATTTCCATTCCGTTTTGTCTATACCAGATGTAGTAAATGTTTTGACTCCAATAACATAGCTGTGAATGATGAAGAACGTGTGCGTCTCTTTCTCATGCCTTGGTCTCTTCCAGTTGTCTCTGGAGTGTTTGGGGGTCTGCTGCAATAGGTTCAGACTGCTGCCTTCTCGCCTCTGCCTCAGAACTATCGAGCCAAGTCAACAGGCCGCTAGAAGCGTCTTCATACTTCTTGTACTTGTCAACGACATCTTTGAGATTGTTTCCAAGCTGGTTGCACTGAAACAAAGGATACTTTATTAGAAGTATAAACTATACATGTGCTCAAGTGTTTAAAGACATGTGAGATAGTGGAAAGAGGAAGAAAAAAAAAAGTTTGTTTACCCCTTAAACTCTCAGAACCTTTAGGTAGGACCAGACATACATTTCTTGCTGTTGTAAGTACATACAGTCAGCTACAGAATTATTGGTACCCTTGATAAATATTGACTTGGGGTGTTGTACTTGTGTCCCTTTACTGCACTATTTTCATTCGAGACACTGTTTTTTATAGGCATAGGTATTTATAAAGATCTCATTTCAACATGTTTCGGTTATATTTTGAACATAAAAATCTCTACGCTGCAAATCATTTTTACGTTCTTCCAATAACAAAAATTTTATTTATTTCATATTTTCAGTGTGAGATGAAGCTGTAAAGACATGTTTTCATAACAATTACCAAGGGGGCCAATAATTCTGCTGCCAATTATATATTTTCATATAAACTTTCAGAGTAGGCAATAAAGATGAGAGACTGTATAATAAGCTAGTGATTTAAGGGGTTAATAACCTGAAATATCAGCTTTGGAAGATGTAGTGATACACAGGGCTTATTATTTTATTTGCATAGAAATATTGCCATCTGTTGGTCAAGAATGGAAAGCACCACACTAAGAAATACTGCCAGACCCAAAAACCATCTAAGCAAAGACAAAAAGTGCAATTACTTGGGTGTGTGTGACTTTGTATTGAGTAGTGGTGGAATCCAGCTTCTCCTTCACAGCAGCACACGTTCCTGAAGTGTCCACCTCAAGCAATCCCTGTTTCTCCTTACACTCGCTACGGCTGCAGGCCTTGGCCACATCAAGTACTTTCTGGCCCGAGATGGTGATGAAACGCAAGTCTCCCTTGTGGGAGATCACGTCCTCATAGAAGCTTTTCTGCTTCTGAAGCTTCTCCTGCAGAACATCCAAGTGGCCAGTGGGGGCTCCCAGGTCTACCAGCTGCTCCTGTGCCTGCTGCAGCCATACTCCAAACTCCTCGTAGTCACCTTGGAACTTGCGCAGCTCCTCCTGAACATTCTGCATCTGCTTCATCTGCTGCTCAGCCTGGGTGAGCGAAGCCTCATAGCGCCCCCTCAGCTCCTGGATATCCTTCTGGAGCTTCTCTTTTTCGGTTGGAGAGAGAATGTCTGCCTGCTTTTCCAGCAGAGCCTGGGCGGACTGGGTGGCAATGATTAGGTCTTGCTGCTGGGAAAGGATCTTTTGGTGGTGAGCCTGTATAGAGGGATGTTTCAACATTATGTATTTTATTTCTCTATTTCTAGAACTTTCATAAAATTTTATTCTATACCGCCCACTACAACATGATTAAGCAACTGAACTCTTCTACTGACCTTAATCCTTTCATATTGCTCATCTATATCCAACTCTTCAGTGTCTTCACCCGACCACTCTCGGGTGATATCTGTAGTGTCCAGTGCATTTCCATTAGGGTCATCTTCCCTTCCTGTTTTCTCTCCTTCTACTGGCATGTTTCCATTCTCTTTGGCCATTCCTTCCATCTCTTTTTCTTTCCCAATGTTGGATACCCAGTCTAAGAGAACCTCGATTTTATTTTTGGTCTCCTCAAGTTGTTCCACAGCTGCAACCTAAGCACAAATACATACATACATACATACATTATTTATATATGTGTGTGTGTATATATATATATATATATATATATATATATATATATATATATATATACATACATATATATATATATATAAATACTCACACAAACATCTATCTATCTATCTATATCTATATATATACATATATATATACACACTCACATCTATCTATCTATCTATCTATCTATCTATCTATCTATCTATCTAATATATATATATATATATATATATATATATATATATATATATATATATATATATATATATATATTATTATTATTTATTTTTTTTCAAAATACCAGCTAGAATTATCAGTGCTAACACAAGCAGGAGTAGAAACTGTCCAACCTTTTCTGTCTCCTGCTTGATAACGGTCGTCAATACGTTCTCCAGTTCTTTCCTTGTTTCCTCTGCCCTCTGGTTAAGCATATTGGCTTTGCTCGTTACCTCCTGCACCTTGTGCTCAATAGCAGCCACCTGCTCAGGTGTCAGTTTGTTCCGGTTCTCCTCCAGGAACTTCTTTGTGCTACTGATCACTTCGTTCAAGGCGCTTACATTAGCCTGGATGTCTTTCTGCAAAGCCTGATCGAAAGTAAAAAAAAAAAAAAAAAAGGAGACAGTCCAGGGGTCATGAATTTAGTACCTAATTATACAAATCTTAACAAAATGCACTTTCAACCACAATAGATAAACACATTTTAGGTAGAGTTATACGGTAAAAAATTTTATGAAACATATCCCTTCTCAGCAAAATACTGTATACGATGCGCACGTGTATACCTGGTTCTCTTGCTGGTACTGCTGGAGGTCGCCAACACTCTTTGCACCATTGGATTGCTGCTGGTGGCCGATGAGACGGTTCTCAGTCTGAGTTAGGTCATCACACAGCTCCTGCAGCTTGGTTACAAAGTCCTTCTGCCTCTCAACAGCATTCTGGCACAAATGACGACTTGAGTTATAAAATGAAAATTCTTTCATTCTAAAAACAGTTCAATATTCCACAAAGGTCAACACGACTGAGTATGCTGTAAACATGCTAGCTATTAAAAAGATTAGGGTTTTGGGCTTTATGTGACACAGACAAAAGGTTTCTTGGATGTGTTAGGGCTGACTTGTTGGAAAGCATTCCAAAGAAGACGCACAGTGAAAAGCGCTGGTCCTCTCGAGTAAGTGCTCAACGGGTTCTTGAAGCCTGCAAAACGTCAACACGATCAGGAAATACTCGTATGCTGTGATCATGCAGTGTTATTGTTGTGCTGTTAGGGAAATCGTGCAAACCATGACATCTGAGCATTTCCTACCAACGGCATACTGACATATTGATTCTATCATCAGCAAAAGCATCCCATTCCAACACATTTCAATGAACTCCATGAGGATCTGGAGTCATTCAGACCTGCTGCTGAATCTCATCCACACACAACTCCAAATGGCAGTCCAGTGTGTGCCTCTGAGTAAACACTCGGTCCATCAGTTCCTTAAAGGCTCTCTGTGTGGCACTGAGTGATTTCAGCATCTGTCTGCTCTGGGCTGGGTTTAGGAACTGTGCATGTTCAGATATGAAGTTCTGGACATCGAAAGCTGTATCTTCTAGATTCTGTCGAGTGCCAGAAAGGTTCTTCTCCAGGTCCTTAAAAATAAATAAAAAAGTCTTTAAATGATTGTGAATTAAATTCCAGTATGATATACACTGTATTAATCCTTTTAATTAGCCTATGAAATAAATTTAAAAAATATATATTTTTTTAATGAATCATACCTTATTTTGTTGTATCCTATGTTTAACCGTCTCCAAGTCATCTGTGTTCGTGATGTCAAGTTTACAGACCATCACACAATTATCTCGAATACAACACGACAGCTGTTCAAGAGAGTGGAGAAGATCTTGATACGTACACTCTAAATTTGCCTGAAAAACATTCGGACATGAACAATTTGTACCTTATGAGTAAGTCTGCCACTATTACTATTACATACACTCTAATCTTAAATTAACAAAGGAATATGGTCTGCTTCACAGATCTACTGCATGGTCTACTGACCTTGGCTGCATCGATGGCCTGATGAACTGCGTTACGTCTCTCGGATGATAAATGGCAAACATCTGTGAAAGCAGCTTGCGAATCTACAAAAACTGTAGCTAAGTCGTGTTGGACTTGTGTCGGGATGAGTTCATCGGCAGATTTTAAAAGCTGCTTAGCTACCTCCAAATCTGAGGTTAAAATGCCAGGAAATGCTGCAAGCTGTGCCTCCAAAGACTAGAAACCAAAATGTTTGGGATTAGACATTATACAAACAGGAACAAGATGATAAATGGAGATGGATGGAAAAGATGTCTAGATAGTAAAGCAGATGGAAAATATCATAAGAGAGCGAGCAAGATTGTGTGAAGCATTAGCCAGAAAGAAAAATGACGCAAATCTGCAATGATGGACAAACCTGAGCTGCTTCCAGTTGGTCTTGTAAACCTTCAATGTGAGTCGCTAAAGGACCTTGGGTCAAAAGGTCATTCCTGATGTCTTCAAGTGTGTCATAGTGATCTTGGAGTTTACCGACACATTCCAGGTAATGCTGGGTGGAACATTTCTGCAACGTATTCCAAAATGATAATCATTTGTTAACTTTTTATAGTAGTATCCAAATTCAAAATGTATCTCAAGTTAAATGCTCACTCTGGGTCTAACTTTGACCTCCTCTGCTTCCTCGATGGTTGAAATATTTGCCTTAGAGTGCTGCTGATTGGACAAAGCTGAGTGAAAGACATCATCAGCACAATCATCGCTGGCAGCAGCATTGGGCTGACTTTCAATCCCTTCCATACATGAGCCTTCAACCCCATGAGTAGTGGTTCCCAGCAGACCTACAATGTCTTTCAGCGTTTCTGGTGCTTTGTCAGCAGACATCTCCTGAATCTTGAATCTTTTGTCTTGAAGCTGCGACTGCATTAGCTCTGGACTACTGGGTTCCTGACCATGACTGGCCACATAAGATGGACATTTCTCTTGATTTACACAAACTGAAAGAATTCCCTCATGCTCAATCAAATCCTTGAGCAGACCTAGATCTTTACTCTCAACAAGGACCCGGGTGACAAATGAGTCATGTTGAGTTGCAGCAGGGGGTGAGATGCCCTCGGTGTTGTCAAGGGCTTGCCTTTCATTGCTCTGGATCTCATTTATAACCGCAGTTTTTTCCAGTTCATTTAAATAAGCCGTCACTGAAGAATTCGCACACGGCTTATCTCCATTATGTTCAACATTGCTGAAGTCTTGAGGTGTATGAACATTAAGCAAGTCTTTGTGTGATGAATTTGGTGGAATAGTGGATTTCAATGTAACAGATTTTGAAGATTGTTCTCCCACAATGTGCGCTGGAGAATCGGCAGTTTTGTACAGTGAGGCTTCTGTATCATATCTGTTTTTCTCGGATATGACAAAGCCTGACTTAGGCAAGCTGGCATCGATTGCTGCGTCAGGTACTCCACCTTGCTCGACTAAGCGCTGCTTATTATCTGAATCATCACCGAGAGCTACGTCAGGCAGGAACTTTGAGCAAAGCTGTGACATATCCATAGACTCTGAGGTGTTGATACTGACCGAGTCATAATCCCTGACTGTCTTATTGTCAGCAAGACTGGATTGGGTCTCTACTGCTTTAAATGCTGCATGGTCATTAACAGTACCTGACTTGCACTCATGCTCATGTCCTTCCACAATCACGCTATTAGTACACTGACTCAGATCTTTCTCGTTCAGATTTGTTTGAACAAAATCTATTGAATGAGAAACGACATTGTCTTCCTGATCTTGCATGTTTTCACTTGATTCGGGACTCACATTTGTTTTCCCTGCAGTTCTCATGTCTGATAAATGAAGCAATGCGGAAGAGGATAAAGACGGTTCATTATCTGTTAGCGTTTTTATATCTTCTATTGTACTTAAGCTCTCTGAACCTCTCTCATTGGGGGATGTACTTGCTGTTTGCTGTGGCTCATTGAAAGCACTGTGCTCTTTGTGTAAATTCCCCACGTTCTCTGCTTTCCTTTCATCAGAATAAATATCGCTTTGCAATGAAGAGGAAATGTCAGAGTCACTCTGAACAGAACTTCGCCTCTGATTTACCGCTGCTTCATTAAAAGTCACATCCCTAACACTGGTTAAAGGAGCTTGACATAATGCATTAAAGGCCATATTAAAAGATATTCCTTCATTATGATGATTCTCTTTTTCTGGAACATTCCCCAACTCTGTACGATTTCTCTCTCCACTACAATCTGAATTATCAAGATCCTCTAAACCATGGGTATGGATAATTTGCTCAACCTCATTCTGTTTTTCTGAATCAAATCCAATAGCTGAGGAAATATCACTAACTGTCTTTAAAAGCAATGTAGTGTTCAGATTAGTGATTTGTGTTGTGTCTGTTAATACATGAGGGGTGACCTCTGTTCTTTTCCCAAAATTTTCAGTACATGGACATTTTTCACCCAGGTCCTTATCAGCGATGGCCTCACTAACTGGACTTGAGTACAAACTACTGATCATTTGGGTTGAGTCGTTTAATAGAGTGGCTTCTGTCCTGTTCACTATGTTTTCAGTATTTCCGGATAGACAGTTGGTTTTCTTTGTTCTTTTCACTTCACTTTCAGTACTTGGACATTTGTCAGTGATCTCATCGCTAACTCTCTTTAAGCTGAATGAGGAGTCTAAACAATTGGTCATTTGTGTTGAGCTGCTTATAGGAGTGTCTTTTTCTGACCTGTTCACTACATTTTCAGTACTAGGACATTTTTCGCCAAATGCATCATCACCGGTCTCCTCACTAACTGTCTTTAAGATGAACGAGGAGTCCAAACTACTGATTATTAGTGTTGAAGGTGTTAATAGAGGACTGACGTCCTCTGTTCTGTTCACTCCATTCTCAGTATTTTGACATTTTTGACTAAAATCCTCAGAAGGGATTTCATCCCTATCTGCCATGAAGGTGAATGATGAATCCAAACTGCTGATAATTTGTGTCAAGTCTGTTGATAAAGAAGCTTCATCTGATGTCCTCACTGCATTTTTAGTATTTGGACATTTTTTGCCAAACGCATCAGTGATCCCCTCACTAACTGGCTTTAAGGTCACTATCGAGGAGTCCAGAGTACTGACCATTTGTGCCGAAGGCATTAAAAGAGGACTGGCTTCCTCTGTTCTGTTCACTGCATTTTCAGTACTTGAACTTTTTTCACTTAGGTCCTCAGCAGGGATCTCATCACTATCTGTCATGAAGGTGAATGATGAATCCAAACTACTGGACATTTGTGTTAAGCGTGTTGATAAAGAAGCTTCATCTGATGTCCTCACTGCATTTTCACTTGGACATTTTTCACCAAATATATCAGCAGTGACCTCCTCTGCATTTAAGGTGAATGAGGAGTCTAAACTACTGATCATGTGTGTTAATCGAGGAGTGGCTTCCTCTGTTCTGTTCACTGCATTTTCAGTATTTGGACAGTTTTCAACATGGATTTCAGTACTATCTGTTTTTAGGGTGAATGATGAGTCCAAGCTGTGCATCGCCTGTGTTGTGTTTATTGATAAACTGGTGGTTTCCTTTGTTCTGTTCACTGCATTTTCAGTACTAGGACATTTTTTACTTAGGTCCTCATCACAGATCTCATTATTATCTGTCATTAGGGTGAAAGATTCATCATTCAGACTGGGGGTCAATTGTGTTAAGTCTGTGGATAGAGAAGTCTGGTCTATAGTTGACCTCAATGAATTTTCAGTACTTGGACATTTTTCACCAAATGTGTCATCAGTGTTCTCCTCACTAACTGTCTTCAAGGTGAATGGGGACTCCAAACTACTACTCAATAGAGAGGCATCCTCTGTTCTCTTCAGTGCATTTTCAGTGGAGGGACATTTTTCAACAGGGATCACAGCAGTCTTTATGGTGCATGAGTCCAAACTATATATATCCTGTTTTGTGTTGGTGGCTTCCCCTGATGTTTTCAGCTCATTTTCAGTACTTTGACATTTTTTACCAAGTTTCTCAGCAGTGATTTTATCATCATTAACTGTATTTAAGGTGAAAAATGAGTCCAGACTACTGACTATTTGTGCTGAAGATGTTAATACTTGCGAGACTTCATTTGTGCTTTGAGTTGTCTTTTCAGCACTTGGACATTTTTCAGCAAACTCTTCATTTGTGATCTTTAAGGTGAATGATGAGTTCAAACTACTTTCCGTACTTGGACATGTTTCACCAGTAATTTCATCACCTACTGGCGATAACAATAATGTTGAGTTCAGACTACTGCTCGATTGTGCAGAGTTCGTTAATAGATTAATGTTTTGCTCCGTTCTTTTCGGTTCAATTTCAGTATCAAACCCCTCAGCGGTTACATCATTTACTTTATTTTCAGTACTTTTTTCACCAAACTCTCCAGCAGTGATCTTTTCAGCATATGTCTTTAAGGGGAATGACGAGTCCAAAGTACTGGCCAACAGTGTTGACGTTATTGATAGATTAGAAGTCTCATCTGGTCTTATTCTATTTTCAGTACTTGAAGATTTTCCACTAAAATGTTCAGTACTGATCTCATCACTAACTGTATTTAAGGTAAACAGAGAGTCCAAACTACTGATTATTTCTTTTGAATTTGCTGACAGATGACTGACGACTTCTGCTCCATATACTATACTGTCTATACTTGGACATTTTTCAATGAAGTCCACAGCAGGGATCTCATAACTCTCCTTCTCCAGAGCAGTGACCTCTGCATCACAATTTGGCTTTAACAGGGAGAATAAGTCTAAACCATTGGTAATTTGTTTTAAACTTGTTGGCAAATGAGCATCTTCTGATCTTTTTATTTCATTTTCAGTACGTGGACATTTTTCTCCAAGTTCCTCATGAAAGATCTCCTCATCACGAACTGCCTTAAAGGTAAATGGTGTTTCCAACCTAGTGTTAATTTCTGCTGAGGATGCTGACAGATGGTTATCTTCTTCCAGCGTTTTCATCTTAATTTCAGTATTTAGACCTTTATCACTAAAATCAGTGAAGCCCTTTTCACTTACTGTCTTTAAGCTAAATGATGTGTCCAAGCAATTCGTCATTTGTGTTGATTGTGCTGCTAAGAGATTAGAATCTTTCTCGGTTTGCTTCACTTCATTTTCAGTGTTCAGACACTTTTCATCAAACTCTTCTTCACTAGTAACTGTCTTCAAGTTAAATACTGACAGATGCAGACTAGTCAATTGTGTTAAATTTGTTAATACAGCATTGCTTTCAGCTGTTCTCATTAATCCGTACTCAGAACTTGGACATTTTTCACCAAACTCCTCAGCAACAATCTCCTGATCGCTAACTATCTTTAAGCTGGATGATGAGTCCACAGTATTGGTCAGTTCAGTTGAAGCTGCTAACAGATTGGCGACTTCATCTGGCCTTTTCAATATATTTTCAGTACTTGGAGAGTTTTCAGCAACCTCCTCAGCAGTGATGTCCTCATAAATAACTTGATTTAAGTCCAAACTACTAGTCATTTGATTTGAATTTCCTGCATTTTCAGTACATTTTCTGTCTTTCTCCTGATCAGTGATCTCGTCATCGCTTAGTGTCTTTAACGGTGAGTCTAATTCAACGATCATTTCTGCTGAAGTTGCTAACAGATTTTTGGTACTTGGACAGATTCCCCCAATCTCCTCAGCAATGATCTCCTCATTACTAACTGAATTTAAGATAAACGACGAGTCGAAACTACCGGTCAATTCTTTTGACTTTGTTGATAGATGAGTGACTTCTTCTGACCTATTCACTGCAGTTTCAGTACTTGGACATTTTTCACTGAA
This sequence comes from Ameiurus melas, assembly GCA_012411365.1. Taxonomy (NCBI): domain Eukaryota; kingdom Metazoa; phylum Chordata; class Actinopteri; order Siluriformes; family Ictaluridae; genus Ameiurus; species Ameiurus melas. The sequence continues at coordinate 7,436,732 of CM022755.1, read as the reverse complement.
GTCCACAGCAGGGATCTCATCACGATCTGCTTCGTTATCACGAACCATCTTTAAATTAGACACACTGCAAACACACGTTCCATCAGGATCAGTGGTGGCCTTCTGGGCTACTTCTGAATCAAGGAGAAAGCTGCCAATATCATCAGTAATCAAACCCATCTCCTTTCCAGATGAGTCGAAACCACTAAGTAAGTCTTGCTGCTGCAGGATCTGTAAAGCTATGCGAGACGTTATGCAGCTTTGTGACACAGCTTGTTTCACTACTGACATGATCACGGTTTTATTTCTTATGACATTGTGTATTCCAAGCTGGAGTGTAAGCACCTCTAACAAGGTCTCTTCATCAATGAGGCCCTTATCAAAAGCATCATTAAGGTTGTATCGCTTTCCAGAGGTGGCGTCTAAAATACCCCCCTCTTTTACTTGGTCTCTCAGAAGGCATACCATGTGGTCTCTTTCGAGCTTGTTATCAGACACACCTTCACAAGAGCACTGTGCGGGGTCTTTATCTTTGGCTTGAACAGAATTTTCTCTGTGACTCAAAGGCGCATTCTTCTCTACTTCTGAAAGCAAATGTGTTTGACTCACAATTTCGGAATTTAATTGTCGTGAAATATGCGTTCCTATAGAAAGTTGAACTGAAGAGTTATGCATCTCATTCGTGTGGAGCTTCGTGCATGCGTTTGTAAACGTATCCTCAACTGCACTTTCTTTCTTTTTAATCGCAGATGCTGAAGATTTATATGGAGCACTTTCCAGTGACGTATTAAATAGTTCACCTGACCCTGACGTAGGACTGTCAGATTTAATAGTTGACGTTTTTATACAATGATCACCCTCAGTAGAGACCTCTGAAATAGTGTCTTCTGCTATTCTTGGCTCTTCAATATGCAAAACTGCCAATTCACCAGTGTGTGTGATGTGTGCATCGTCTGGAAAATCCTCGTCTAGCGAGGACTCATGGATTTTAGCGATGCCAGTTTCTGACATTTCTAGCAGTACTTTCGCCATTTTATTTAACTGCCTATCAAAAATTAACAGCCTGCGTCCTGATTTGGGGTCCATGTAGCTGTTCATCATTAAAAATGAAACAAAAAATTGTTTGGCTTCCAAGGAAGATGGGGCGTTCATACTCTTTTCATTAGCTTCCAATCCTTCTCTGGATCTTTCTGAGCTCTCAATTTGAAGCTCACGCATTACTAGCCACGATGAAAATCTGTCATTGAGATCTTCTACATCAGGGAACGTATCTGGTATCTCTATCGTTTTTAAAAAGTCTACTGTGCAAGCGTTGATCAAACCATTCTGTGCAGCAGAGTCAATATCAACTACCTCAGAGTTCTCTGGTATGTAAAATGCTGTTATTTTATGTCGGTTACACAGAAGATCATGCGCCAGTTTCTCAGTGATGATTTCATGCTGTGTGGACCTCGAGACAGTGAGGATTTCGCCAGAGTGAGGCCATAGGAGGCCCATGAAACATTTCTGCCTCTCCAGGACCAACAGAGCACTTCTGGAACTCATTAAATCACACTGGACAGCTTCATCGACTGTCAGTCTAGCCCCGTTTTTAGGGTTTACAATGCCACCATTTTGGGCTTGGTGGCTCAGAATTCCACTGGCTGTGTCCTGATCAATAAGACCCTCAGCTACGGCCTCTTCTACTGTAAGCTTACAGTTTGTTCTAGGATCAACTATGCCTCCCGCAAAGAGCTGCGCACTCAGCAGCCGGAGCATGGTCTCGCGATCTATCAGACCCTCGTGCATCGCTCCCAGAATACTGACCTCTCTCCCAGATGTAAACGCTACGCCAGATTTCACCGCCAGCACACGTAGCCCTGTCTCCTCGTGCACAATGCTCCTCTGCACAAGCTGAATAAGAGAAACTTTTTCAGCTGTATTAGGATCAATCAAATCCTTCCAGGTATTCTGTCTTTGTAATATCTGAATATAGAGAGACTGAGGAATTAAGCCAATTTCAAATGCCCTCTCAAGACTTAAACTATCTCCAGTGTATGTCACTCTTAACCCACCAGTGGCTAGCTGGATCTCAATGACCTTTACAGCTAGACGTTCAGAAATCGCCCCATTCTTCGCTGCAGCTACCATCGGCAAGGGTTCAGAAGCATAACGTGGACTTTGGATGCATTTATTAGCTTCGTTCAAGTCTTGCAGTTGCTTATACATGGGCTCATCCACGAGCTTGTGCTTGAATGCATCCTCCAAATCTAAGCACATGTGGAATTCGGGTAAGATGAGTTCAGATGTTATGAGCTGGGCTTCAAGGAGACTGAGCCCAGTGCAGTGGTCAATGAGACCATTCTGCACTGCGCGACATACAGACAGCACTGCTCCTTTTCCCACATCGAGAACGCCTTCGATGACTTCAAACTCCTGCAATGAAAGGCATCTGAATTAAATGTGCATCGTGAATGAGAACTCAATAACAGCTTTTAGAATTCTTCTATTAACGTTAAACATCTACTCACCCGTTAAACAAGTCTACAGATCATTTTCAACAGTCAAATCAGACTTTCAACAGCCAGAAGAGGAGAATTAAAAGCTCTCATGCATCTGTGGACAGAACTTTCAGCATCTTGCGTAAACAACAACGTCGGTTAAAAAGACAACACGATGAGTATTACTGCAGCGTGGCGGAAACCTTTAAAGAGTGACAGCATAGGAGGTTTGTTGTGACGTAAGAATGAGTAGCATTAAAAACTCATGCTCTGCTATGTTTACAGCATACTCAGTTCACTCCGTACAAAAAAAAACAACACCTTACCTAGGGATGAGTTTAAAATGTTAGCGTGAATGTACATTTGAAACCTTTTATACAGTATCATGCTCAGTGTGCTGAGGGTTCAACGTTAGCCATGCATTGAGAACAGCGTTGTGACTCAGTAACAGGCATTTAACATTAATGGTACTCGTTTAGTTGCTGCAGAATGGAGTTTACCCGCCTCACCTGTTCAGCAGAAGGTGTCTGGTTCGCACTCATCTGGGAGAGCTCATCGTAGGCCTGGTTGAGGAGTTTTAGCTGTTCTTTGGCTTCACACTTTTCCTCTTCAGACATCCTAATGAGAAAATAAGATCATTTGTAATTAAAACCTTCTGATATACGAGAACAATAAAGTTGAAAATTTTATATATTATATATATATATATATATATATATATATATATATATATATATATATATATATAATTTTCACTGCTTATGTCCGATATGAAAAAAATAAAATAAAGGAACATACTTGTCACTGTGCTTTGTCAGTATCTGCTGTGTATTTCTTAATGCTTCGGTTATTTGTTCCTTCTTTGACAAAACATCTTCCGTAGAAATCTGGTATAATAAGTGATAAAAGGACTCATTAGCAAGATTTTTGCACTGTCCATAGCTTATCAATTAAAAAAAAAAAAAGATGACATCACATCACATTGTACACTACAGAATTATAATTATAAATGATAATCGCAAACATTTTGACAACAGGGCGTTAACGTGTGCACATGGATTCGCTGTGTGTGTACAAATTACTGTATAAGGCATAAGGATATAAACATTGGTATTGAAATAATTTGGAGTATTACTTTGTGTGCTAGACCATTGCTAGACTTTGTATGGTGTAGGACCACTGGGCACTCTTTGCTCCTTTCCAAGGACGCTTTCATGAATCATAACTGTCCTGGGCAATGTAGCGTAACATCAGTGGGGAGAGGAAGGACGAATAGACGCTATGCATCTCGGGTGTCCACTCATTAAACAAATCCATTTCCATGACAACATGAAACCTACTGGACGAGGCCTTTGGGTCACTTTTAAATGGGTGTACAAATATATGTATGTGTAATCAACGTGTTATGGATACAAATGAAGGGAAATCTTTCTCATAAATGATTCTTCATGCAGAAAATATCTGAACGTGCAGAGCGCTGGTTATATAAAGAACCAAAAAATCGTTAACTGTCCGTTCTGTATGCTATAGGTTTCAAATAAGATGATTTCAGTTGAAGTAAGAGATATGCTTTCAGGCATGATAAAAAATGTTTTTTAATTATCTGGGGGCAACTGTATTGTTTATTATAATGCTGTAAACACAGTATACGATGATCGTGAGTGTGTACTTTATTCGTGTGCTTGTGAAACTCTTCATGGTCATACACTTTTTTCCCCACATTTGGTCATTGCACAATGACCAAAGAGGCATGTAATTACTGTACTATTATGTAATTAGTTTAAAAACAGAAAAGTAATACAAACGAATATACACAATACATTTCTTTATTCCAAGTAATGTACATACATAAAAATGAACGACACTGAACCGTTCTGTGTGATTTGCTTGAAGTTATTTTGACCTGAAAAAAAGTTATTAAAAGCAAAATACCTAAAAAAAAAAAACACACACACACACACACACAACATTGCAGAAAGTGATTTACCTGAGGCTTATTAGAGCTCTCTGTGCAGCCCTTGTCATCACCTACAGCCTTTCCGTTTTTGTTCACGTTCGATTTCACATCAGACATCCAGTTTAACAACTTGCTAACTTTATCACTGTGCTCTTTTCTCTCCTCTTCAACAGATTTCTGAATATCATGGAAAAAGATGTTGTGAAATAAATTATAAAAGCAAGAAAATGTCAACTAATTGCTGTTGTGTAAGTATACCTCCATGCCAATTTGCTTATTATTATTATTATTATTATTATTATTATTATTATTATTATTATTTACTCATTTAGCTTGAGAATTTAAATTGTAGCAATTAATTACAAATCTAAATAATTACTTGTGAGTTCGATGTTGGTGAGTTTGTGGTCTGTAGTTGCGTACTGTCAAACAGTATCAAACAAACCATGGAAAATATAGTACAAGCAGACAACACACACTATTTATAAGGAAAAACACCTACTCAGTTTTGAGACATAAATACATATGCATACATTTATATCACATATTCTGTGACTCATAACCCCGTTTCATTGATATTCCTACCATGTTACTTGCCAACACCTAGTAATATTTAATGAAGAGCTCGAACTAACATGCTAACAAGAATGGGAAGCTAATAACTGCCAATTTGCATTCGCACAAAACCGGTGGCTATTCACTTTCATTCATCGCTAACAACAATCACACAATTCTGTGTCCTTTATTTTAGCTCAAATATCTGTAAGTGCTGCTTTAGAAGTGACGATAGGTCCAAATATATTGGAAAGACGATGTGGCCCCAATACTATGTGGCTTCGTAGCATCAAGAAGAAGGAGTCCAGTATGGCTATCAAAGATTCCTTTCTCCACTGCTTCTTTGAAAGAAATCTTTCGCTTTGTTTTTGGGCAGGTGATATTTTTGGCATGTGGGTGGTCATCTCTCAACTGTGCAGCTGTTGCTTTGTCAATCAGACAGTTCTTGACTCCGTCCTCCAAAGAGATCCTGTTCTGGATTTCCGGGATTATCAGGCCTCCAGTTGTAAGCTGATATTCAAGACATCGGAGTCCAATATCTTTAGGGAACAGGTTCTCTTGCATTGCCTGACCTACTGTTAAAGTCTTTCTAGTTTGGGGATGGATGATGCCATGGTAGGCTTGCTCGTACTGGTGCAGAGGTCGAGCAAAGCTTTCATCCAGGAGTCCACGGCGGAGAGATTCTGCAATCTGAAATCGCTCACCTGATGATGGGTCACAGATTCCTCCAGTGCAGGCTTGAGCTTCAAGGAGTTTCATTGCAGTGAGCCTGTCCACAAGGTTTTGTTGAAATCCTTTGAGAATAGAGAGCCTCTTTTTGAAAGTTACATCCCAGAGTCCGGCGATGGGGCTGTGCTTATTCTTTAACACAACCTTTCTAGAAATCAGAAGGTCGGTAAGCTCACAGATGTTCATTTGACCGCTACGATAGCTTTGAAGTTCGCTTGTTTGAAGGATCTTAAGGCTAAGAGCATGTTCAATGCAAAATTGTCGCCCGCTCTTTTGATCGGTTAAAATATGCAAAGGTTTCCCACTTGAGTCACTGAACGTCATCTCTTGCCATGCGCTCTCCTGTTGCGAGAGGAACAGGTAGATTCTTTTATCTATGAGATTTGCCTTGTAGGCGTCATATGTCGACATCTCTGCACCAGTGGAACTGATAATGACCGACACTCTGCGAGTGCTCGCTGGGGTGAAACTCGAAATATGATCATTTCCAAAGGTTAGAAGATAAATGCCACCGTTGACATCATATACGCACAATTTGAGAAGTTCATTATAGTATGCTCTCTGTCCTGTTTCTGGGTTGTGGAAGCTCTTTGGATTAGTGATGGGATCAAATAGAGTTTGAAGGGTGGCTTGATTTATGAGTCCCTGTTCAATGGCACAGTCTGGTGGAACCCGCATGCCAAGTAATGGGTGAATCAGCCCTCCAGTTGCGATTTGTGTTTCAAGTATTCCCTTCCCTTTGTGTCGGTCTAAAATTCGTGCTTCCATAGCTTGAAAGACGGACAGTAGTTTCCCACTGTGAGGGTAACCACTGACCGCTTTGTCAGCATCCGTTATTCTGTCCCTCAATTCTCCACCAATAATGCCTTTATCAATAGCATCTGAAGCACTGTAGCTTTCACCAGTGATTGGATCAATTATGGCTCCTGTGACAGCCTGTGCTTCCAAAAACTCGATCGCATACGTCTTCGCCATAATACCTGCCTCTGCAGCGTCTATAAAAGACATCTTTTTCTTGCCAGATTCAATATAAATCCCAGCAATTGAAGCAGGTTTGCCAGTGAATTGGGCTAGTGATGCTTGAAGCTCGTCCATTGTTATCAATCCACTTTTTAACTTAAGCGCAATTTCCTCAGGGATTATTTTCGTTGTAATCAACTTTGTAATATTGACCCGGCCCCTGAGTCCTTGAAGCGTCGACGTGCTCGACTCGATCGGTTTACTTATCGTTGAGGAACCGGATGCACCGTCCTCATGGAACTCAGTGGTGATGATATTAAATGTTACAGACCGATTTTTCACAGACTCTGTGGATATAAATGTATGTTCAGAACGATTACTTTGGTTGGTAGTGGACAGAGTTGACAGTTGTTCCTGTGTAGATGAATTTAAAACAGGGTTTTCATTTATCCTTAGGTCATGCGATGTTTTATCCAGTGGTACCATTTTGTCTTGTTTCGCAATTTTTAGTTCCTCCAGTACTTTATCCTTCTTCAACGTAGCTATCTGAAAACATGAGATTAATTGATAGTTAGTTATTAAGTTTTTTTTTTATTATTATTTCCGGGTAAAAGTATAAATTAAAAAAAAAACATACTATATCAAATCATAGTATCTAAAACTTTTTACAAATGCTTATTAATATGTACCTCTGACGTCAATTTCATTTTCATAAGTTCATCCTCTAGATTTTGCTTGGCTTCTTCGTACGAAGACAGTATTTTCTGTGTTAACATCAACTCGGTCTTCAGCTTGGCAACCTCACCGTCTTTGGCGCACTGATGATTGACTTGATTCACACCTTCCAACTCTTTCAGATGTTTTATCTCTGAGCTATAAGTCACTTCAAGCTTTAGGTTCTTCTCCTGTAAAGATTTCACTTCATTTATGTATGAAGCAATCTGGTCCTTCGAGGATTTTGCTTCATTTTCGGCCATCATTAATTTCTGCTTAGTCTCCGTCAACATCTGTCTCAGTCTCGTCGTTTCTTCTGATTTCTCTTTGCGGATATTTTCTAGTTGTGAGATACTGGATTTCACTCTGATTTTCTCAGTTTCTAATTCTGTAATCTTGGATTTTGCTTTGCGCAATTCAAGGTCCAGAGCTCCTTTTTGTTTCTTGGATTGTTCCAGTTGGGAGGACAAGCTGTCAAGTTGTTTTTGAGTTTCCTGTTTGGCTTTCATGGCATTTAAGTGCAATGTTTTTAGCTTTTCAATTTCTTGCAAGAGTTGCTGGTTGTCTCGTTCGATCGTTTCAGCGCTATGTAAGCATTCCTTTGATTTTCGCTCACATTCTAGTTTCATGCGAGACTCCTGCAATGCCAGTTTGTGCTCCATTTCGCTCTGCACTAACTGTAACTGTGTCTCATAGCCCTTCTTCTGTAGTTCAAGTTTCCCCTTCAGGTCCTCTAGCATTCTCTTACAATTGTCCAACTGGTCCTCTAACATTTGGGACCTCGATTTGGCAGCTGCTGTTTCCTTCTGCTTTTGCATCAGATCTGCCTGAGTGTGTTCCAACTTCACTTTTAGCTGTGAAGTTTCAGCTGTCAACGTTGTGATTTTTTCTTCCGCAGAACCTCTCTCTTTAAGAAGGTTCGAGCATTCGTGTTGCAGGTTTGCTGTATATTTGTCGGAATTCGAGTTAATTTCTCTAATGATCAACCTATTCTTCTGAAGTTCTGTCTCCATTTCTTTGATTTGTGACTGATTTAACTTCCCTTCTTGAGTCACTCTGAGCAACTCGTCTTTTGTCTTTTTGAGGGTGGAATTAAGGTCATCAAATTCAGACTTCAGAGCTTGTAACTTTTTGTCAGCAGCTTGCTTTTCCCTCTGAAGAGTAGAGATGTCCAGTTTAAGATTGACCGTGGTCTTTTCGGAGGTGCCGCTCATTCTGCTTATGGTCTGTCTGCATCGTACAAGTTCATTCTCAAGCTCTCTCAACTTTGCAACGTTCTTCTTACCTTCTGATGATTCCTTCTGTGCTTCAGTCTTGGCCTTTTGTAATGATAAGTTCAAGTTGTTAATCTCCACTTTATGCTCCTGAACCTTTTGATTGGCTAGATTCTTCTCCACAGATATGGATGTCAGCTCTGCTTTCAGATTTCTGATTTCGGTTTCATAATTTGTAATGGTTACATTGAGGCTTTTGACTTTCTGCTGAAACTCGGATGTTTTGTTCACCTCTTCACTGTAGTCTCGCAGTTTTAACTGAAGCTCATGGGATACCTGGGTTTTTCTAAGAAGTTCTTCTTCGATTATTTTCAGCTGAGATTTTGTGCTCTCTACTTGTGATTTAAATATGCTGATTTGCTGATCTTTGCTGCCAATGTCCATGGATGCTTTATCAAGTTCAGCATTCAGACGCTTTACTGAGCGTTCATTGTCCAACATGGTTGTTCTTAATTCTTCTACTTTCTTTGTAAGTTGGGTCCCTTGTAAGTCACTTTTCTGAAGTTCTAGTTCAAGGTTTTTGACCTTTAGTTGCAAATCCTTTTCTGTTCTCGTCTTAAAACTCACTTCTTCTTTGGCCTTCTGCAGTTGCTCCTTAAGATTATCCGACTCATTTTTCAGCATTTTTATCCTTTGCTCAGAATGTGATTTTTCTTGCTGGAATGACTCGATACTTACCGTCAGATGCCTGATATCACCTTCCAACAACTGATTTATTCGGTTGAGTTCATTCATATTAAATTTCATCTGTTCGCCTTCAGCCTGTTTGGTGGAAAGATCTTCTTCTAGACTTCTCAGTTTCTGACAGTTCTCCTGTTCACTGGTGCTCCACTGAAGAAGCTTCCCTTGACTGATCTTAAGTTGTTCCCTTAATCCATCAACCTCTGTTTTATGAAATAGCACTCTGTGCTCTAGTGAAGATTTGTCTCGCTGAAGGGATTTAACTTGTTCTTGAAATATATAGACAGATTTCCTAAGTTCTGAGGCTTCCTGTCTCAGTTCTTCTGATTTCTGTCTGATGCTGTTTCTATCTGACTCCATTTCCACCTGATGCTTCATCAGCCTATTATTTGCATCATCCAGGAGCTCCTTGAAGCGTTGTGCTTTTTCATCAGCCATATTCTTCTGCATGAGCATTGAGTTCAGCTCAGACTTCAATGTCTTGATCTCAGTTTCAGCATTCTTTTTGCCCTTCATGAGTTCATCCACTTTGCATTGTAGGGCCTCTGCTTCTGGTCCAGAGATGGAGATGGTGGATTTGTGTATAACTTCCTTCTGCAATTCCCCATGCACTGATCTATATTCGGACTTTTGAGCCAGTTCTACTTCCATGGTCCTAACCTGATTCAGGAGATTTGCTTCAGCATCCTCCTTGGCTTTCAGCTCGCGTTCCAATGAACGCCTGTGCTCCTCCAGATCTTGGACATTACTGTCCTTGCGTCGCAAGTGATCTTCCAGTTTCCTACGAGCCAGAGTGCTCTCCTCTATGTTCTTCCTTAGCATGCGAAGACTCTCCTCCAAGGACAGTTGTTTGGCCTCTGCCTGTTGAATTAACTGACGAGAATTTTTTAGCTCTTGTTCATTGGCAGCTTTGGATCTAACAGCACCCTCTAGCTCAACTCGGTATCGTTGCGCTTCATACTCTGCCTTAGTTTTTTGTACATTCAATTCCTCGATGCACTTTTTCTGCATTTCTAATTCTCCTCCCAGGATGTCCAGCTGCTGTTGTCTGTCGGACAAAGAGGCCTCCAGTTCCAGTACCTGCCGCTTAAGCCTGGAGATCTCCTCTTCACTTGCCACTTTCTGCAGCTCCATACCATCCATACAGCTCCTAATTTCAGCTTTGTCCATACATGTCTTCCTCTGAAATTAAAGGTAAAATTACCTTCCAGTCCTCAGCTAGAGAAAGAAAATACGGCTTAAGGAAGAGCTCTGCCACACTTACCAAACCAAGTATGAAAATGCCCCTCCACCTTCAACAATACAAAATATTGAATATTTTGTATTAAAAACCATGTTTGAAATTAAACGATAGTGTAAAAGGGAGCGGTTTGTGCCTGTGAAGGAGTTTAACACACTTAAACCTCCTATTATGTTACAAGTCAATCTGAACCATTCCCACATTGGAGATGTCTGAAACACAAGTTAATCTTTCTGATCATCTTAGAATTTTTTCTTTTAAGGGTCATGAGCTTGTATGCAAATATTTCTTCTTATGTCTCAGACAAGTTAACTGTTTTAAGCAGTTTTTTCTGTGTACTTAAACTGTGGAAGCCATTATCATCCATAACATAATGGATGTAACTATTTTTTTTTCCAAAACATAATAGGAGGGTTAAGAGTGTCAACTAGGATAAATAGTGTTTTCATAGTTTTCTCAGTACGCTGAAAGGTGTGTGCAGAATGCCAGGAGGTATACTATACCCAAAAGCAAATAAATAGTCATCAAAAGCAACTATTACTGCAGGACAGAGAGAAACAGTTCTATCAATTTCTACATTCGAAGCAACCTAATGACAAGCATTTCATTATATTCAAGATAATACTTGAATAGAACCTGCAAAGCCAGCACAAAAAGACATTTCATATGCAGGTAACTGAACGTGAGGCAAGTTTAATAGTGAAAATATTCCGTGTAAATCAATTAAAGACACAATCATATGAAAATCCTACCTCGTCTTCTTCGGCCCTTTTCAGGGTTTCACTTGCAAACTTCACGTACTGCGTCATAAGAGTGACCAGTGCTGTGTAGCGAGTGCGGAGGTCCATAAACTGAGGATTAAAAGAAAAGAAAAAAATCCCTGTAAACCTGGTAGCTGTTTTGCTATTTATTACTACCTAGTTATTGTTGACTATAATTCTCATGATACTCGTGATTATTTTCTCTCTCCCTAACCTCCTGCTGGATGGTATCTGATGAGCTCTGCATCCTCCTCCTCTTCACTGGGGACTTGTGCTGAGAGTCCACCATAGCCCTGTAGGTCATCAACTGAAGCTCATAATCCTGGAATCAGAGAACAACACGATGCACCCGGTCTCTATTTCAGTGTCGACATTTTGTTTCCTTTCAATGAGGTTCGATAAGGTGAGATCAGAAGCCTGTCTTACTTTCAGTCCAGCTGAGTACTGCTCCGAGTACTTCTGACATTCATCAATCTTACTCTGCTTACGTTCAATTTCCGCAACAAGCACCTACATCACATAAATATCAAAACCTCACTGGATGAACAACGTGTGTTAGGACTCTTTCTTATAGGAAAAAAAACTGAGCATTTCTTGAGAAGGCGACATTTGAGATGGACACCAAGATGGATTTCTTACCTTTTGTTGGTTTAGTAACTCAGCCAGTGCTTTACTGTCCTCTGGCTGGTTCTCTTGGGTTTTCAGCTGATTGGCCTCCATCTCTTTGCTCCACTCATCGAGGCTACTGTACGCATCCTTATAGTATTTCAGAGACTTGCTGACGCCTTCCAGGTCTCGAAGCCTGACAAACATTTGCAAATTTGTATATCAGATGATATTTCCATCAGAAAAATTATACAGTTATGAACGTATAACCGAGATAAATGCAAGTCTCTCTGGATAAGGGCATCTTCCAAATGCCATAAATGAAAATATTACAGCAAGATGATTCATTTACTTATTCGACCGACGGACCTGTTTTCAATTTGAGAGTGGACGTTCCGCCATCTCTCTCCAAGCTGCTCAGCCTTCTCCTTGTGCCAGTCAAGGTCAAAGTCCCTCTCATTATGGGTTTTGAACATACGGTCACTGATGGCTCTAGCTTTCTGTAGTTCATCCTCCAGGTCATGGAAGACGTCTCTTCGGTCATCTATCTCTGATCTCCATTGCTGAAAATATCACATTTTGGATAGTAAGCAACTGTAAACAAACAGTGCAAAGACATGTTTGTTTAGACTACCTACCTTGAGAGTGCTCATAACTGCGTCGATAGACCTGATGTCACCATTGACCGCATCTTCCTCGCACAGTTTGCCCTCGTACAGCTTGACCAAAGCCTCAGCACCCTGGCTGTGTTTCACCGCCAAACTCACGGTCTTCAGCCTGTGACGTTTCAGCAATTTAGGACATTTAGCCGGTCTAAAACTGTTCATGATGATTTATTTCGGAAAATTGTACAACACCAATTCCAAAAAACAGTTGGGACGCTGTGCAAAATGTAAATAAAAACAGAATGCAATGATTATCAAATCTCATAAACCCATAATAACAATTCACAACAGAACTTGTGAATTTGATCATAGAAAACATATAAAATTTTTAAACTGAGAAAATGTACCACTTTAAGGAAAAAAGAAAGTCATTTTGAATTTGAAGGCTGCGACAAGTCTCAAAAAAGTTGGGACGGGTGCAAAAAAGGCTGTAACGTCTTTGAGACGTGTTGCGGACTTGAAATTCAAAATGACCTTATTTTTTCCACATTTCCTCAGTTTAAACATTTCACGTTTTCTGTGTTCTACAGTGAATAACATATGGGTTTATGAGGTTTGCAAATAATCGCGTTCTGTTTTTATTTACATTTTACTCAGCGTCCCAACCTTTTTGGAATTGGGGTTGTACTTCACGTCAGTAGAGGACACTCACTTTTCCAGGTAAATGGAGCACATGGAGTAGACCTGTGCCATGCTCTGAGTGAGCACGTTGAGCTCAGAGGAGAGCGTTGGCGCCGAAGGAGAGTTAGCAGCCTGCCTGAAGAATGTCTCGCACTTCTCCTTTAGCACCTCGAGATCCTCGTTCAACCGGTCTAACTCTGCCTTCTTCCTCTGTGGGGATAAAACGGAGTCGGGGGTCGGTGTGTTTTGTGGAGATGGGCTCGCCGCTGAAAACTTGAAAGCGTGAATGAGAATAGCTGCATGATCGTGAACGATAAAGTTGGCCTCGTGAGAAGACGTACCTCCTGATCAATGACGCGCTGCATAATGGCCTTCGGGTCATCTCGCTCTAGAGGGGAGCGGATCTGCCGAATCAGTTGCTCCTCGTGGGCTTCCACGCGCATGCGAAAGTTACGCACCTCGGATATGAAGAGGTTGTACACGGATTCCTCGTGTTCCTCTGTTGACC